>VXBZ01003664.1:340179-381051 GCA_013399135.1 Heliornis fulica | reverse complement strand
AGAACTTCTTTACTGAGAGAGTCATCAAGCACTGGAACAGTCTACCCAGGGCGGTGGTTGAGTCCCCATCTCTTGAGGTGTTTAACAGACGGGTAGATGCGGTGCTTGAGGACATGGTCTAAGGGTAGACTTGGTGGTGGTAAGTTAATGGTTGGACTGGATGATCTTAGGGGTCATTTCCAGCCTTAAAATTCTATGATTCTATGATTCTATGATACCATTTTAGCTGTAATCTGTATTTCAGTCACGCATCCTGTATTTTACAGGACACACCAAGAAGGGAATCCATGCACTAGAGAGCTGAAAGTTGATTGTAAATGTAATACAGTCCTAAGAGTGAATAGCAGTTAGATGTTATTGACCCTAAATGCTGCTGGAGGACTAATACGATCACAGATACACAAAACAGCAGAAGGAAGGAACTAATGGATAGTTTTTGGCAGAGCTGGAACAGCTAGCAGAATATTGCATCCAATTTTTATGCCCATATTTTCAAAATAGACTTTTAAAATAAAATATTTCAGAGAGGAAAACTTCATTCATAGCCGTTCTTAGTGTCTTCAGAGAGAAAAGTAATGTTTAAAAGATAGGGAGATACATCAGCTTGGGGAAGAAAAATATCTAGTACTAAAGAACTTTTTAATTTGGTCAAAAGCAGCATAACAAGGAACTGCAGGAAGAAGTTATGTCTGACAAATTGAAATTCTCCTTCAACACTGAGGGTAATTAAGTAGTAAAACAAAAAGAGCAAAAAAAGATAGAAAACATCACTTGATTCATGTCTTCTCATCAGGAGTCTGGAAGCAGGGCATAGGAAAGACAGATCATACAGTCTCATCATGGCTAGAAAATGTATTACACAAGAGAGCCTCTTCTTGTGTATAGCTCTGTTAATGAGAAAATTCAGTCAGTAAAGACAGGGATTATATAAAGAATCTTACAATTTTATGAACTGAAATTTTTTGGGAGCAAGTGTGGATTCCATACAACCCCATCATGTTCTTGGGGCTATAAAAAACATAATGAGCATAGGTAAACTCTTTTTTTTTCTGTCAAACTCATTTTCACCAGGAAATACAGGAAATGCAGTTGTTTAGGAGGTTCAAACTCATTTAGTCAAATATTAGAAAATGGTCTGAAAAGCTGGAGCAGGTACCCAAAAGAACATGACCTATTACCTTTCTACTCATCATCAAGCTGCTAAATCTGACATAACTGAAACTGTCACTAGTCTTCTGGTTCTTACACAGTCCCTCCCTGCCATCAAACCAAAATTGCATTAGACATTAGACAAACTTCCTGCTTTAGCAACTCTTCAGCATGCTTCACCCTCAAGGCAAACCTGAAAAGCTAAGTTTTTTTATTGTGTCCTGAAGAGCAAGGGCCAGCAGGTCAGTGGACGTGACCTTGCACGTGGGCACCACAGCTGCTCGGGGAAGAGCTGTGCAGATTCCAGTTGAGGCCTTGTCTGCCTCATGGTGCAGGCCCAAGGGAAATGTAATCTCCAGGAGAACACATCCAGACTGCTCACACACTAACAAAGATAAACCAACACACCCCACAGTTTTCAAGTGCTGGCATATACTTTTTCATGAGGTTTTCAAACATCTCCAAGAGCTCAGCACAAGCCTTGTATCAATCTTGTCCCTGTGAGGTGCACAGTACATATCATTCCTCCTCATCAGTAGCTTTTCAAGAGCTACTGAGAAGACTCATTTACACCAGATATAACCACAGACATATTTTATGCTTTAACTTATTAGTCCAGAGCCTTACTGCTGCCTCAGACTGCCTCCTCTCCCAGTTGCTCCTGCCCACCAGCCTGCCTGCTAGGTTTCCTGCCTCCATCCCACTGCCCCTACCACAGTGCACCAGCACAGTCCCCTTACTGGTTCTATGAGCTGCTGGGCTGCCAAACCTGAGGCTCTGAGCACCAGCATACAGCTTCCCAAACTCAGGGCAAGCCTTGCTCTTGAGCACTGACCACTACATGTGCCGGGCAGACACACAGTAAGTTCTTTGTGTTTGTTTCCCCGTCCCCATGCCCCCGCCCCTTCAAGAAACCAACCACTCAGTCACTGACCCAAAGGTCTTTTCAGCCTCTCCACCCTATAGTAATCTAACCTTTCCTTGATGAGCTTCCAGCCTCAGAGCTGCAGAATCAGGAACCAGGTTCTATGAACACAACAGACCTTTTCAAAGGCATGCAGGACCTGCTTAGATGTTCAGCTCCAACACCCTCACTACAAGATGTTAAATGACACCAGTGTCTAATATTACATAAATTAAAAGTACAGCATAGTATCCTGTCACAGTACTTGCCTAGCATCTGCATTTAAGTTTACTGTCATGGTAAATATATGTTGAGATAACTCTGCTATTAAATCAAACTGCATTAAAGACGCCTATTATATTCACATTTACAACCAGAAATTAACAGCCTGAATTCTTTGGTTCACTTAATTTATACTTATCAGTTTGTTACAGCATCCTAAGTTTCTTTCTCCCCCACATGAAAATGTATGTACATATGTATGCATGTAGGAGGTCTGTTTACACAGGTATAGCTACTTAGCCAAGATCCAGCACTGATACTACCAACACATAGAGAACTTCACTCCCATGGACACTTACACAGATTTCAAAACCATTCCGATTTTTTTTTAATGATGGAAAATACAGACATTTTTCCTTTCTTTAACTGTAGCCTGGAAATGGGTTTTAACTGTGAATCCTTGAAAGAGGAATTGAGAATTTACAGCCTCAAAAGGATCTAAAACTACACAGTGCCTACAAAGGCTCATTCTGCCTGTAAAAACATGAAATGATTTCTGTCTTTTCAGTTACAGACTGACCAGCACAACTTATATGCCATAGAAATGCAGCATTTATTTCCATAGTATAAGGCTCTGCCCTTTTTCTTTGTGTCTGTATTGCATATTCCCTGATTCTAGCTCACAGAAAGAATTAAAAGTGTAAAGCTTCAGGCCATTTTCTTAAAGGTATTGAGTCACTATTACACTTGGCACTGAAACTCCTGATTAGACACTTGAAAGCAGACTTAAATTCTGAACACCTTAACCTTGACATAGGCTCTAAAATCAGTTAAATGTGACTATGTTGAACGGTGCAGTATCTTTAAGTATTGATGATATCGCTATTTATGCCAAGTTAGGCTGAGTATTTAACAACAATTTAAGGCTGATCACACTTTTTTTTATCAAAGTATGGGGGGGGCGGGAAATTTGGAATACTCCACAAAGCTCTCCATATCTTCAAGTCCATCAGAGGTCTCTCACGGTGAGCATAACTCGCCTTTAAAACAAAAAGTACCTCATCATATAAGGTACTCACATCCACTGGCTATGACTGACTCTGAGGAGTCTCAAGTGGATGATCTAGTGATGACTAGGTGATGACTGCTTGATGATTTCAGGCTCACAGTGACGCACGGAGGATCCACATATAGATTTACAGGGCAGAAGCAGGCTTGCTTTGTTTAGATGTATGTTTATATAGTTGCATAAACAGCATTAAATGGCTGAATTCGAAGGCACAAGCATAGAACTGATGTGGGTTTACAGTATCCAAGAAGGAAGCTTTCAAGGGTAAAATCATAAGATCACAAGTTTTCTTCAGCATCTGCTGCTAAACAAGCACTTGTTTTTGCAACCAATTGTTTGGTGTGCTGTAACAGTGATAGATGAGCACTTATCAGCATTTTAAGCTGTTCATTATGGGAACCTGTCCTATTCCATGCTGCACAGTGTTATTTTAATTAGCATATCCTGCTGCTTTGTCAAGCATATTAAAATGCTAGCAATAAATTTTCCCATTTAGTTCTCAACCAAAGTTATACTGTGCACATAACACACAGAATGGATATCCAGATACAGCCTGATGGGGAGGGAAGGTAACGCAGAGTGATAGTTCGTCTCTGAAGTAGGAGAATTCACAGGTGAGGAACAGATAATCGAGTCTTTCCTTACCAATGAAGAAACACAGGCTAAAGTGGAGCATCATTTGCAGTATTTAGTATTAGTATTTAAGCAATGCTTTCTTACATTTTTCTCTGTCCTCTTAAATCTGATCTAGGAATGTGAAGGCCCTACCTGAGATGGGTAGAAAGGTTTGAATTGAAAACAGCGATTATTGTTAAACATACGCAACCAAATTTTGCTTGCACATCAAGATTTTCTCCTGCTTGTTTTAAAATAAGATTCCCACAAATCAATCAGGAGACCAGCTGACAAAAACATTAATAATTATGGGCTGGGGAAGACATTCCCAAAGCTCTAGATGTCAGGTATGCTTCTACGAAGTTCCTCTTTCCTCAACATCCTTATGTGGTGAAATCAAGAAGTGTCTGCAAGCCTGAAACACAGCACAGCACATTCTATCCTGACAAATGTTTTTTCTCAATGTTGTTATTAACTAGAGATTTGAAAGACCATTATTACAAAATGCTTTACAAGTATTATCACTGTCAGACTAGAGAAAAAAGGTGAACTGGAAGGAATCCCTAAGAGACATTTTACACAATACTGTCAGTATTAATCTAAATCAGCTAAATTTCTGAACACAAGATATGTAGGACCCTGGCTTCTTTACCACTGTCTCATTAATAAGAATGTAAAATATGCGTCGTCTCTACAGGCTTATGTTCTTCCTAGCACACTCAGGTGATCTTTGATCCATAGCCAACACTACAAGCAAACAAGCATGTGGAGTCACCCTAAGTGTCACTGGTCAGCAGTCACCTGGCATGGACATCCCACATGGACAGCAAAGGCTACTGTTCCTTTAGAGGTTTCCCTTTAAACTAGCAGGCTGAAGAACAGCTCAGGACTGCCCTGCTGGGAAGTCAGTGTGGACCAGGCCCAGCCCTGGGAGCTGACCATCCATTACCACATGGTGCCGGACACCAGCCTTGCCGGTAAGCAGAGAGTGGACTACAGGCTTCTTGGCAAAACCAGCGAGTTCACACAAAGCCATGGGCCATCATAGTTCAGCTGCTTTCAGTGCCAATGCCACATCATTAAAACTACCTTTAAAAAACCCAGCAGCTGGAAGTGTAGAGAGTCTGTGTGCAGACTGGAATAAGCTACTCAGTACAAAGTTGCTCTCAGGCTTTCTTAAATGTGCCAGTTTATGTTAGCATGGAATAAATTCATGTTCTGGTTCACAAACTGGGTGGTTTTAACAGAGTCACAAGACATGATCAGTTGTTGAATATACCACTTTCCCTGTGTAGTGGTAAATTTACAGGCAGAACAGATCACTGAATCTGGTATACAAAATGGGTTTATTGCATCCTGATCCATCTTTGCCTCGTATCTTGTAACCGCACTGTTGGGGGTTGCATCCCCTTGGTCATCTATTTCTCTCACCATGGGTTTTTACAGCTTCTGTGACGTTAAGTGTAGAGGAAAGAGATTAACTACTGAACACTGAGCTTATCACACAGATGACATTTAAAAAAACAACTCTTCTGGGTGTTACCCCATGCAATGCATAGATCTGTTGGAACAGTGAAGTATACCTATGCATGTCCCCCAGATACTGGCCTCCTGTGTGTTGTATATTTGAAAATACCAGACAAAGAAATAATAGCAATGAAGGATACAATGCTGGACATATGATTTTGTTTCAGCCAGGAATACCCCTAGGCTATATCCAGCAGCCCATACATGGAAACATCAGCTGCAAAAGCAAGTTCATGACTATCACTCTGAAATCAGACTGCTGCAGCTACTAGATTGCAACTACACAAGTATCTGGGGCAAATTTTGGGGAAACATAACTCTACTGGAAATGAAAACTCCAAATAAAAGATGCAGCAGATTACAGCATTAATTGAAAAATATTTTTGTGACAGTAATAGTCTGATTGGTAAAGCTCTGGACTAGGCATCAGTCTGGGCTTAATTTCCAGTTCTAAAGCTAGTTTGTCTATGTCCCTTTAAAAAAAGCCACCGTGATGCAAAGCTACTGAAGTTTCACACACACACACGTCCTGCAAAGCATGCTATGTAGGAACCTATAAAAAGACTGAATCTAACCCAAGGGATCTGTAGCAGAGCTTTACATGATAACCCATCCAACCACGCATGAGAACCACTGTGTAGGTCATCTACAGAATCATCGGTTATTAGATCTTTTTTTGCACAACATTTGAGAATTCGGACCCCACAGAGACAAATCTGCTTTATAGTGTTACAGACATTTTACACCCCTCATGTCTTCTCCTGCCAAAAATGGGTGCTCACACAGAGCCCAAGAACAGTCGTCCAGAGTAGCAGCCAGAGGAAAGCTCCTTGAGCTCTCTGTCTCCTTGTTCCTCTCACTTGCCTTGTCCATTCAGGTTGGAGGCCTTTGAGGAAAGGACTGAGCTCTTAAGTTTTTACATTCCCTAACTGCAGCCTTTGGTAAACATGCTCTTTAAACCTAACTTATGAATATACTCTATTAACCTTTCACTTTCTACTTTGACTTAACAGCAAATCATAACATATCCGTGTGTATATTTTTCTAACTTTAATTCTGGTCCACAAAGCAAACTTTCAACTCACTATTTTGTATTTGTACAACCCAAAGACAGACATGTTTTAGAGACATGTAAACTGATGAATGACACAAGCTGACAAGGCTGTTCACCAGATGACCCTTTGAAAAATTCACCTCTTGGTGAACTTCAAATCAAAGCAAATCAATGTGTACCTATGAAAAGTACACAGTTACTACACTTGGAAACCCTTTTTGACAGCTCTTAGAAAGCTGATGTGTACATACTATGGGATTTTACAAGAATGTCATAAACTGAAATACTGTGCCCACACTTGTGCTGTACTCTGGCACTGTGGATTTTTCATTTGCTCTTTTCTAGTAAGAGAGGCTGACAATAAAACAAAACAAACAAATACTGTGTTGTACACCTGACATACTGGAAGTTCTCTGTAATATTCTGGGCTGCATACCAGAGTTGTAAGGCACGAGTGTGTATTGCGTGAACTGTACCATGTATGTTGTGATGTACGCATGGAACCAATGCTTCCTTCCCACTAATGGATCACTGCACACTCCATATAAAGTAGTGATTTGGGAAGAAAGCTGATTTTCTAAATATCCATTTGTATTGTGAATCTATTAATTTTGTATAAATGTTACTATTTTAATAAAAAGTTCCTAAAATCAACTGAATGCAATGAATTGTCATAGTTATTTCTAGTAATAGCATCTATGATATAAAAAGGATTTTAAGTGAGCTTAATTAAAAGGTGCAAGTAGAGGCTTTGAGTACTTCTTTAATATGATTAATCTCAGAGTAAAGCAAGTAAGACTAACATGTTAAAAGAAACCCAAATACCAACCAATGGAGTCATATGCTGGCATTTTTAACATTACTCTTACAAACTGGAAAATCTAGAAATCATGCACCAAATGCAATTAGTGAGATTTTTAAACATCTTGCAGTACTGTGAAAAGGCAAAACACACTGCACATAGGTGATCCATCCTCTCCCCATTACTGTGGCAGGGATACCAGGCACCATGTGCCTGTTCAAAAGAGGGCTTGGTAATAGCTGTCTCCCCTTCTGCATTCCATTTGTTTTCTATCAAGTTGTGCCTTCAGAAAAGTGTAGTTCAAGTAAGTTTTATCAGTTGCAAAGATCCCATCAGGCTTATCCCATGCAGGTGTCAGCAAGCCCATAGCAGATGAGCATGTCAGGAAAAGAGAGTGGTTAACAAAGATGGAGCTTTTTAATGCCTGCAATTTTATCAATGAAGATCCAAGAGGTTAGAAGATAATTTTCAAGAACATTCAAAGCCACTAGAGCTTTGGGAAAACGTCATGGACACTAAACCAAGCAATGATGCCAGTGGAAGTGGTGCTTTTACATGTCCACTTTTCACTCTGAAAAGGGTATTTTTTTCCTGGTAACAATACCAAACAAGGTCCAGGTTTGATATTTCCCTCTCATCAAGTATTTGGATCCTGCAACATACACAAGGGACTAACCAAATATACAGATTTATTGGTAATTTTCAAAAATCTTCTTTACCTGGAAGCAATGAATGTCCAGCTGGCTTCTGAAGGTTCTGGACTGTGCCTCTAAACCCTCAGCATATTAAATGCAGTGACAGGTTCTCCAGGTTGACTGCACAAATCTTGTCATTACTAAGCACCAGGCTTGCTTGTGCAAAGTCTAAGAGTACATAACAAAACCAGAAGCCTTCACATAGCCTCTGAGGTGAAACTGAGAACCTGACATAAATTATTCTACTGAGAAGAAGGAAGAAGAGATATTAAAGTATCTAAGCACTAAATTATAATGACTATTAAATTATTTGTGCACATACTGTAAGAAGAAAAAAAAAAAAAGAGGGCAAATAATGGTGTAGAAAGTCCCCATATCCCCCAGAACATCACAGCAAGGGTACCACAGATAACAAGGCATCTGCTGATCAATGAGATGCTCTCAGCCTGCTCATTTATGCATTAATGAAATGTGTGCAGCAGTTCACTCAGCTGATAAAGGTTCCCACGGGGGACTATGTCCAGGGGAAAACAGACAATCAAAATGAACAAAAGTGATCAGAGGAAGAAAAAAGATGAAGTGTAGCCAGGAAAGAAGCCAGACCCCATAGCCAGACTGAACCCTTCATCTCTGTGAGCTACCCTTCCTCTCCATCAACTCACAGGGACCACGAAGGAAATATCCCAACACACAGAGTTCAGGCTGTACTGAGAAAAGCAGCCTGATCTCAGCCGGTCTCGACCCATTTGTTTTAACAGTGTCCTGCACGTGGACAATTCAGTTTAAGCCAACAGAACATGCTCCTCCTAGCTGTTACTGAAGCAATGTCAGAAGCCTGGCTCTAGCTTAGAAACCACAAGTCCATAAAGAGCATCCCTAGCGGTAAGGCTGCTTGGAAAGCAGTCTAGATCCACTGGCTAATACCCATGACCTCTGCTGATAGCATCAGGCCAAACCCCTCTAGCCACACAGTTGCTGTTCAGAGCCCTGCACTCAGTCTGGCAGTAAGTACACTGTCTCCTAGACCTCAACAATTGGTCCATGCTCAGTCCTGCACAACAGTCTGTTTTCTATTCTCACCTCCTCAAAAAAACAACCTCAAACCCTAAAAAACCAGCATGTGAGGCAATCTGTGCTGCTGCACATGTAGGATGCATTTGGGGTGAGTTTTTTTAATAATGTGGTACTTAGTAAGGAAGACAAAATTTGCCATTATCTCATGCCTTCTCACAAATGAGGTCAAGGTCAGTAATTCTATGTACGTTCCAGATAGGTTTCCGCTTGTTTAATACCATTCTTTAGTTCTGCCTGTGACAACTGGGCAACTGTGCTGTAAAATAACATCATTTTACCACAAAAACACTGCTCCAGCAATGACAGGACTAATGATATACCGACATAGCTTGTAAAAAGTACATGGCCATGAAAAGCTCTTTAGAAGTATATGACCCTATTGCAACAGACCTTTGTTGAGGCTGTCCTGTAAACAGCAGTGAAAGGTACCATCGAGGTACCCACTGGCACCCCTAAAATGTGTAATGCAGAACTGTTTTCATCAGAGCACAGAGAAAAAAAACCTGAGTGTGTAGGCTGTTGAAAGTAGCCTAAGGAGAAGAGCAATCTTCCTCATCTCTTCCTGATGAAGCATTTTACAGCACTGTAGGTGTACACATGCACAGAATTGTCAGGCTTGTTTTCCATTTTAGAGAGCTGTGCTTAGAAATAATAAAGTGTATCAGATGTAGGCAGACAGAACTCATTTCCGAGTTGTATCATGAATGAGTTTGCATGGCTTCCCAAATAACAGAAATGAATCTGAGGACAGTGGGAACCAGAATGGCTGAAGTTACAAGGAAGGCACTTTTGGGACCAACAAAGGGAGAATATACCTGCAGCTTCCCATCACCGAGCCTTTCCCAACTGACAGAAATCTAAAGCAGCAGCTCCATTAGTGTTTTATAGAGTTCACAAATCAAGATGAAATTCCACATGCTTTCCTGAGGCACCAGCACAAATGTGTTCGGTAATATTTATGCACATATAGAGAGCATATGGGAGTATACAGAGAGATAAGGGCCCCCCCTCTCCGTCCAGATTTGCATGAAGTCAAAAACAATTGATGTGGTACTTGGCAGGGAGCGTAGGAGGATTCACATAGCCATGCCACTGAACTTGTCAGAAAAAATATTTCATTCTGTTATTGGAAATCATTATTCTCGCTCTCTAGAAATCTCCTTGTATTTTGAGAGGTTTGTGGAGCAAATGGAACTGCACCAGTAAAGCCATTCAGAATATAAAGTGTCACAGCAAAAATGTAACATATATCTTGAGAATTAAACATTGATACTGAGTTCCTTACTAGGTTGATCACTCTTCTGCCAGTAGCTGTATTTCCTTTCCAAACTCTCTGAACACTTGTTTTTGTTATCACCTTCCTTCAATAATCTAACACGGAGAACACACAATGTTTCAGCTGAGGGGAACCCATGAATTCCACTATTTAGGAGCAGCTTTGGGTGACCACAGAAAGGGAAATTCCCCCTGCTTCATTCTCTCTGTGCTGGTGCCAACAATGCCCTCCTCGAAATTTAACCATTCTGGTTTCCATTCTGCTGAAACTGTACCCGTATGTGTGTATTTTTGTCTTCTTTTTAAATAAATGCCTGGGAATCAGGGAGATACATTAGCACAGCAAGGACAGAGAGTGAAACTTGGCTCAATCTCAGAAAATATCTGCATGCCTTCACCTACTACAGGGAGACACTATATGGGAACACAACCTTTTTGATTTAAAGAAAGGTCCTCAGCATTCCAAACCTACTAGCTGTCACAGGGATGCCTACTCAACTGCTCCCCCCAGTCACACAAGTCAGGTCCCATATGACTTCAAAAGACAGCTTCAGCTAAAACAGTTCCAAGATGCCATTTCCATAAGGAACACACCGATCTATAAGGCTGTGCTGCTTGCTGGAGGGGCTGGATAGATACAGAAGAACGTATCTCCTCATCACAGGCAGCAACCCAGATCAAGCAGTTTGCTCGTAAGCATTCTCCCTGTGATCCTAGCACAAGGAATCAGGGCGCCATGGTTTGGGATGTTCAACATATCTGCCAGGCAGCAGTTTGAGCAGGCGTAGTTGCGGCACTGTCTTTCTTACATTCAGGCCCCCAGCTGAGAAGAACCAGCGTGCCACTGGAGCTGTGATCCTTTCCACGCTTATCTGAAGACGCCTGGTGTTATGGCTGAGATAAGAGTGCAGCAGGGTTTAGATCAGAACAGAGCACGGTAATGACTAGTGTTGCCACTTCAGACCACACAACCTCTGTTAATTTAATCACTGCTGCAAGCAGCATCAGTACCTCTAAAAATAAGTCACTTGAATGAAGAGAAAGTTTCCAAATTCTATGTTTCGATTTCTCTTTAATAAAGCTCAAGCTTGCTAATAATATGCTGTAGTACAATGGAAAATTCTCATTTATAAAATAATTTAAAATCTATCTGGTGTGTGGGAAGAAGATAAGGGCTGTTTATCAACAGGAATAAAATGATTGAAATTGGAAATAAGATGCTGGATATCCTTCACTTGCAGACTGCACGGCTGCAATTAGCAAAACAAAGCAGGTATTCACCATTTCAAAAATCTTAGTGCACTGATGCATCTAGCAAAAACTATCTGCAATGAAAGGCTCTGCCTCACAACACAATTAATTTTAAACACAGAAAATTCAAAATTCATCTGAAGCATTTGTATTCTAAATAATATGCACCTATTTAAATGATGCATGTATTCTGGATACTTGCACACAAGTATATATGCTGACACTTCCCTTTGATGAGACTTCAGTCATTTTTATTTTCTATTAAATATCTATATAACTGACACCAGTATTTTTTATCTCTTTTCGTTCAGCATGCATGGTCATTTATAGATCTAGACGCAAATACCATCTGAAGTGAGAATACAAAATAAAGCTTTTTTCCTTAATGTGCAAATTTAAAAACTCTTTCTATAATTTATTTTATAGCTCCCTGTCTACCACATTGTGCTTGCATTTAGCATCACTTCAGCTGAAGTACAAAGTAAATTTCTCACCAAAAGACTCCATCTTCTGGAGAAATGTCTATGTTTCCAGTCCTCGTATCTCCTATTTAGCATTTTTCAAATTAAATCTCTCCTAGATGAATCCAGTATATTGCTCAGCAGTTATTGAAATTTATGAACATGTTTCAGCTTTTTCATACCGCTGTTAACCATTATGATTGCCTCCTTTAAATCTTTCATTTTATAGCTATCACTTCAGCAGGCTGTAATGGTGACATTCATGAATTTCTCAGATCACAACTGTGCCCATACTTAACACCTCAGGCTAGAGTTATGCTTTGAAGCCACTCCTCAGTTGTCTGCTTTAACCTCCTGCTCCACTGAATCCCCAAATGTTTCGTCATCAAACTGACAGGCAGCTGGTGTTTTGGGGAGTTACCATCACTGTCTGCAGGCCACATTGTCACCTCTGCTTCTACCACACAGAAAACCCACTAACAGTGTTCTCAGCCACCACTGATACAATGTTACCAGCCCAGAGACAAGGCAGGGGCATCTTGTTGGCATGAGGAACGATACCAAGGGAGAGGTGCTCAGTGGGTGTAACTAGGAAGCACAAAGCTTCAGTAGACAACACTGTTGTCATCCTTCCCTAGGGCATATATAGGTAGGCTGGGCTACAGGCTCAAAACAGCAAGCATCAGTGGTCCAACCCAGCTCACAAAGATTTTCTGTTCCTTACCATTAGAGCATCTTTTCTCTTTCCTTGACCACTGCATAATGCACAAGAGTGAAACAGGGACATAAGGATGCAGAATCTTGGGGAACATCTGCCTCAAGCACAGCTCGGAGCACTGACCACACTACAAAGCACTAAAGCTCCATCAGGAGTCTGAGTCACCAGGAGCACCAAGGCTCCCTCCCAGGGTCCTACTTATTTTATTAATAACCTATACTAATAACAACACACATCTAGCCCAAGGTCTGCATTTAGGACTAGGGTCAGCCTGCTACAACATTTGACAGCACTGAATCCAACATTAAACAGCTTTAGAGGTGAAGACCCTTCACAATAAAGACATGTCTACCCCTGATTTTCTTCTGCATAAGTTTTAGAGATTGGTATTTCTTGCTGAAAATGAGAAGTTCACATCAATGGGGTTCACAATACCAATGTTTTTTGAACCACAGTCTAAAAATCCCAAAGGAGTATGTGGGGAAAGTCAAGCCTGCCATCGGGATACTTACATTCACTCCCCAGACACCTACCTGCATTAGTTTCCTGGCAAACTTTTGATTTCTTGACACATAACCCAGGCCAAACACAACACTCACACATGCGCACACAGAGAAGCAGATATTGAGGGAAAAATATGAGAGAGGAGTTGCCTGCTAGGTGAAAAAATCTCCACTTCTCTCACCTTTAAGAGCTTGGTTTTTGGTTTTTTTTTGCAGCAGTTTTGTTGGTCCACAAGCTTCCTCCAACAACAACAGAAAAGAAAATCTGAGCTGAAAACACTTCTGTGATCAAGTATGCAAGCAAACTTGCCCAAATATCAGGGCTGGAAGAGGAAGGCTGACCTTTCCAAAACACAGAATCCTAGTTCTGTTCTCACGCCTGCAGCCAAATCCAGCGGGGTTGAGGACACAAACTATGCAATAAACATAAATGTTGTCTTTCCTCCTCCCCACCTCCCCCAGTCTTTTAAATTGTATGTCCTCAGGGCAGGGACCACCTCAGCACACAAATGTATTCTTGTAGTGTATCCTGCAGTGCAAACCCCTAGTCAGCATCTCTCCCTCTGTAAAATACAAGCACTCATAGCTCTCGGCAAGAAAAGACAGAAATTCTATGCAAAACCCAGAGAAATTGGCAGTGGTAATTAGCAAATTTTATACCAGGGGTATACGATGCACAGCTAAACCAGGTGACACTGCAGTCTGGCTGACAGTGCCATATCTTTAGGAGCTGACTTCCAAGCACTCACACACCCTTTCGTATTTGTACACACCTGTATGCATATGCATTCTGTAGTCAGAGTTTCATTTACATACATTTGCATTTCCCTATGAGGGTGGTGAGACACTGGAACAGGTTGCCCAGGGTGGTTGTGTATGCCCCCTCCCTGTCAGGGTTCAATCCAGGCTGGATGAGGCTTTGGGCAGCCTGGGCTGGTGGGTGTGTGTAGGTATCCTTGTCCATAGTGGGGTGAGGCACAGAGCAAGATGATCTTGTAAGGTCCCTTCCAACTGAAACCATTCTATGATTCTGAGATGATACATCCAAACTGGTAACCACTCAGTGTCTGAACTGGTAGCCAACTAAAGAACTCATTACCATGTCATGTTAGCTTGCAGCTACGGCATGGGTAAAAGGAAGCCAAACAGGTGGAGAAAAAGCCAGGCTTACTAGGGAGAGGTCAACAGTGTTTGCAGATGCATTCTCTGCCTTCTGCTGAACGTTCAGCCAGTGACCTGTTGCTGTGCTGGCAGTGCTGCCCCTGGCAGCAGCCTACCAGCACTTTGGCCAGTGCAGGGCATGTTGTCTGGCTCTCCAGAGCCGCGTGGAGGAGTCAAGTAGATCTGCTTTTACAGACTGCAACATCAGTTACACCTCATTGCAGCTTTAAGCAGACATGACTTAAATGCAGTTTGAATCACAGAACTGAAATAAACAGTTCAGTGCCCAAGAGGGACACTTATTTGCAGAGTAACACAGAAGTCATTCTAGAAAAGCCAACAACTCTGAACACACTGCTTTTTGGTATGATTCATACACTTCTCCCAGCTTTGCTTCCTGGTATCTTACTAGCCCTTATTTTGCTGTTGTATTTTTCTTGCTTATAGACAGTGCTAAGTCAGAGTCACATTTCTGAAGACAAAACCTCTTGCAGAAGACCTCTAACCTCCTTGTTTGATAATTAGTTAGGAGCTACAACCAACATTTGCAATTCTACTTCAGAAAACATTTTTCCTAGACTCTGGTGATGCGGTTTAACCCCAGCCAGCAGCTAAGCACCATGCAGCCACTCACTCACCCAGCAGGATAAGAGAGAATCAGAAAAGCAGAAGTGAGAACACCCACGGGTTGAGATAAAGATGGTTTAATAGGTGAAGCAAAAGTTGTGTGTGCAAGCAAAGCAAACCCAGGAATTCATTCCCCGCTTCCCATGGGTGGGCAGGCATTCAGCCATCTCCAGGACAGCAGGGTTCCATCATGTGTAACTGGCACTTGGGAAGACAAACGCTGTCACTCTGAACACCCTCCATTCTTTCTCCTTCTTTTCCCAGTTTTATACCCTGAGCATGATATCATAAAATATGGAACATCCCTTTGGTCATTGGGGTGAGCTGTCCCAGGTGTGTCCTCTCCCAACTCCTTGTGCACGCTCAGCTACTTTATGGCGGGGTGGAGTGAAATGTANACTTTATGGCGGGGGGGAGTGAAATGTAGTAAAGCCCTTGGCTCTGTGCAAGCATTGTTCAGTGATAGTGAAAAAAACCATCCTTGTGTTATCAACACTGTTTTCAGCACAAATCCAAAACACAGCTTCCATTAGCTGCTACGAATAAAGTCAAACCCCAGCCAAAACCAGCACACCCAGCCACCACCATTTCCTAGTCACGAAGTCCATATCATCATGAAATCACAGAATCACAGAACATCAGGAGTTGGAAGGGACCTCGAAAGATCATCTAGTCCAACCCCCCGCTCTGAGCATGATCACCTCGATTAAATCACACAGGAACAAGTCCAGATTGGTCTTGAATGTCTCCAGAGAAGCAGACTCCACAACCTTTCTGGGCAGCCTGTCCCAGGGCTCCATCACCCTCAGAGTGAAAAGCTTTTCCCTAAATCATGAACGGAGAAGTATATAGTCTTCCATCAATTTGACAGGAGGTTTCTTTGCTTGACAACCATAGGCCACAAGGTATTTCTACCACTTCCAGGTTCTTCAGCATCATTACTGCAATCAGATTGACACCCTCCCGAATTAAGCAAGACAGGACACTTCACTGCCTTGGCATGCTTAAACAGAATTCCAATCCCTACCCTCAGGTAGGGCTCTGGTCTGATATAGTTGGGTGCTGCAACATGCTCCTAAATATGACACAGCAGCTTCACAGGTCATCTGAATCAAGGCCTTGGACACTTAACACAGGTTAACACAGCAGTAATCCCAGGGCCATCTTGATGTCCGTGTTCACTTGTCCAAGTGAAATAGATTCAGACAGACCAAAGAGACGTGTATTTCTTACTGCAGGACACTGTCGATTCATCAGCCATGTGATGAATTAAAGACTACAGAAAAATTCTCACATCACAATCAATGAAAATGGATTTTTGTTAATAATAAAAAAGAACAAAAATCTGTTGGGTCTCTCATGTTTAAAATAGCTTGCTTACTCAACATCAGGAAAGGCAGGAGACCTACTTTACCGTGTCAATCACAAACCATCATTTATTACACGCCTGTTAGATTTTCCAAGTTAGTACAATTACATGCTGTTGCTTCTAAATACAATTTAAGTAAAGGCAGGTATCAAAAAATACCCACACATTCTGATTCATTGGTATGCCATGCAGCCAAAGACTTGTAGAAGCTGTTAATGATACATGAATTATGTATTCTACAGCTCAATATAACATTTGGTGTGATTTAAACAGCATGAACTTTTAGTGAAAGTCATTTTGATTCTGTGATGTATTACACTTCGAAAACCCTTAGCAGGAGGTGGGAATTGAATGATGTTCGCTGAAAGCTTTTATTTGTTAAGCATACACAATGCAGCTGCAACTAGATCCTAAATAATGGCAAGGAGTGAAATGAAAGATCTGATACAAAATTAGGTTGCTGCACAACTTGATTCCAAGTGTGTCAGGGAGGGAGAGGGAAATAGCAGAGGGGAAGAAAACAGACAGGAATCAACCATTCCCCTTTTCTTCTGCAGCAGCTGAACTTCAATGTACCAGAGTAATATTTCTCATTTTAAACATCACTGTTCAACTGAACATTTCACTCTCTAACACCGAGCAGCCAGCTCTCAGTCCCATGATTAGGCTGCCATTTCAATAACGAAGCTATGAATCACTAGCAGAAAGAGCCATCCTGTTGCTTACCAAGGGTGAAAAAGAAATTTGCCTAAGTACAGAACTCATTTTTAAAAGTTAGATGCAAGAAGGAGAGAAAGGATTAAAACACAGGTGGATAATGGGATCCTTATTTTTATTTTCTATTTAAGGTGCCCACATTGTTTAGAAAGAATTTAAATACATGTGAACATGACAGCACCAATTTCTGATGCTCAAGGAGAGCTTTAAGCAAGGACTGGTTTCATATTTCATACAGCAATCCTTCAGAGGAAAGCACTCTTAAAATTTACAAAATCTGCCCATGGACCAAGATGCCTCTTTGCTATCTCTTTTACTGCAAAATGTGGGCTTATTATTTCAGTACTAGAAAGAAGCCTTTTTAGCACACAACCAAAATCAGGGGCCCATTTTATTAAACATTCAATGTTTGTAAGTACAGCAATTTCTCTCTTTACTGTAATATTTTGGGTTTCTCTTCAAGAGCATTTAGCACTGACCTATCTCTTTTATCACTTGCTAAAGAGAAACCTGCCGCTGCCATGGTAGTAGGCACAGTGCTAGCCCAACGCACCACAGTTCTGAAAGCCTGGTCTTGAAACCAGCAAGCAATGACAGAAAACAAGTACTGCCCCTGTTTCAGGGATGGAAATAGAGGTGGACCCCCTCAATATAATTTTAAAAACTTACAATCTAGCAGAGAAAATAACTGAGTTCTCTGACATGCCAGTCCAAAGGCTTTGATAAATAAGCTACTCCACTGTACAAAAGCTTAAATTTACTCATAAAATAGAATCATCCTTTTAGGGTTGAGTTGGAACACCCAGAGTTTTTTAGACTGAATTAATGCCTTCTCCTGAAGTTTGAGACAGAAGCACAGATGTTGTTATATTCTCACCAGATATTTACAAACTGCCAGAGTGTGTGATGCCCAAGACAGAGGCAGCCTCTCTTAATCCTGAAGACAAGCTAGTCAGGGAAGGACTGGAGTTCTTGTGTGAGGGATAAAATTGCTTCAGCATAACCTCCTGGGAGATTGCCACCAAATGCAATCTGACATAAATAACATGTACCATTATCTTTCTAGTAGAAATATGGCGACAGTCCCAAAAGACAGAAGGGCGCAGAACCTTTACTCAATAAAATGAAATGAAAAAACAATTCAAGCATCAGCTCCCCATACCTAGAAGGGTCTGAGATTGTCCCTGGAAAGGACAGTTTTCTAATGCTTTAGACACACACCTCAGAGAAGTCTTCCAAGATTTTTGCCAGGCACTGCATCCTCTAAAGGATTCAAATGTGCATATGGTTACTTCCTCTACACACAGAAAGAATTTCTAATTATAGGGAAGGCTTATAAAATCAAATCAATATGAGCACAAGTAGATGTCAAAAAGAATCAGATGCAGCTGCTTGTACTGTTCAAAGAAGATAGATATTCACTTCAGTGTGCTTATTTTTACAACACACAGTAAAGGTTTTGGGTTTTGTTTGGTCTGAATGCTTGGGGAATATTTGCAAGGAGCGGTACAATGACCCTTGGTTTAGAAGCAGATCATCAAAAAATTATTTCCTGTAGTCGAGGTTCTGCTTTGCCTCAGTATCATTATCACAAAACACGGTTTTCAGGTACAAAGCTGATACGTTTCTTGCACGCTTGTTCTGTATCCCCTGTGACACTATTTAGGGACTCAGAATTGAGGAAGCTTCTTCTATTTCAGTGATGAGTCACAGATTAAACAGAGTTCATTCAAAGACAATCAAAATTGACAATGCAGAAGATTTGTCCTCTTTAGAAGGAAAACAATTGAATAGCAATCCTCAATTGCAGTAGATCATTAGTACAGTCTACCTGCTACCCTGAAAGAATTTACTATTTAGGGTCTTGGCTAGTTAATGTATTTTTATTCTGACCATGGAAAAATATGAAGCAATAAACAATTCAGAGAACTCAAAGACAGCAGTGATACAATTGATTAGCAATGGCATTACACCTTCTTCCAGAGTGACTCACGTAATAGGAGAAATGTACACATTTATAGCTTGCAGACATGTTGTATTATGGGATTTTGTTCATACTGGCCAAAACTTCCCAAAAATCCACCCAAGTTTATATTAAAAAACTTGAATTTATATATATATATACATATTGATGTATGTAAGGTATTCAGGATAGCCCATTAAAATTAGCATGCTAAGTTAGAATCTCATTATCCTTGAAAGCTGTGGCCCTATATTTAATTTTACAGATCCCATTGTTTACCATTTTTTGCTTCCATCAAAACTAAAAGAAGATGGCAAATGCAACTATAATAATTGTTCTTATGTCTTACCTACTGACTTACTACAGTCTCTGATTAGAAAAATGCAGATTTCTGTGCTTGGGAGCTCAAAGAAAACAGAAAAGGGGATATATCATCAGCCTGGTTCCTCAGAAAAAAAGATAACTATTATGCATAAATAGACTGAGACTGTCAGAGAGAGCAATATCACAGCAATACAGTACAGTGCGTCTTACAGGCAAAATGCTAGACAGTACATGCGCCAAGGAAACCTCGTTTAAACATGAGAAAAGGTGTCTTTATGCAAAACATGTAAATGAAACAGTAAATGAAGTATTTGAGTTTTGAGAGGTGCCCTAATATACAAAACATTCTCGCAGTGTTTGCATGCAGTTTGTCAGGAAAGATAGTGGAGCAGTGGGCAGATAGCTGGACAGGGCAAAAGAAGTCTGGTAAGACACAGTGGTCCAGCCAGTGACTACAAGTTGAAAATCCCAAACCTGTACTTGGGAAAGCAAAAGCTCAGTGGTGTTACTCTAAAGATAAATATTCTTCCCCCCTGAACTGCCTCCCTTGATGTAGTCCTGCGACTACAGCTGCCAACGAGCTAGTTGGTGGAATGTTACCACCACAGAACTCATCCAGGCAGCCACAGTGCCAGCATGATGATTCACGCAGTCATTTGGGTCTTTGCTACCAGTTAGACTGAACTAGAAAATACCTTTGTTGAAGTGTTGATGCTGTTAGTTCCCTCCAGACTAGGACACTGTTTGTCAAGGTATCCAACACACAGGAAAACTCACAAGAGAGATGAATAACACTGGGTATGGCAGCATTCCCCACTGGACTGCATAAAAGGATGGATTTCTTCTTTGTTTTTCACTGTGCTCTAAACACAACATGCTCAGTAACACAACTTGAGATGCAGCAGAGGAAGGTGCCAAAATCGTTAAAAATACATATATCTTATCTGCAGCAGCATATAAATACAACCACTGCCATGTTACGTTGTTAACATGACAGCACTCACAACCAGGGAAAAAAAAGATAAAATTATTTTGTTAACTTTTTCTTCTCATAGGAACTTTTTTGAAAAACCATTTCAGAGAAAGAAAAGAAAAAGAATGGCATTTCCATTTGTTTTTTAAAAACTGAGAACTGAAGTTTTGACATGTTTCCTCCCTCATTTTCTCCTATTTTCTCCTTCTTTGTCTCAGTGCGATACAAAATCTGCAGAAACTTTCACATATTTTTTTTCACATATTTCCCATCTTCTTCCTTCTGCCTCACCTTTTCCATTTCCAAGGTTTTGCCAACTTCACTAAGTTAGCAGCAGAAGGTAGCATTTCATTCTTCTTTTGTCCCTAACTTTTGCAGAGGGGGAAAAGTTTTGGAAAGTACGCAGAAGAACAGGGAGAAAAGCTTGTCTAAAACCTCTTTTTTTAGTGCTTTGAAATTCTCTGTTTGGTTCTTACTAATCTAAAACTGAAGTTGAAAAAAAAACCCTGTTAACTCAGAAATGTGTGTGTTGAGCTTTGGGTGGAAGAGAAGCAGAGGACACCGGCAGCCAGTACTTTTTTACAGAAGTACCAAACCTGGAAGAAACCTCATTCAGAGAGGACCATCAAAAGGTCTTTTTTTTTTCCTCTCATCCTGTAACCAGAGGTGCAAATGAGTATTGCCATTGTTGTTTCAGAGAGATCCTTGATGCACTCACAACAACCTGGAAGAGTTCCTCAATGTGAGAAAAGCATCTGATATGAGGTGAAGTTTTTTGAATTAGGTAAGTTTTTGAATGACAAAGTTCCGTCTACCGTTTCCTCTATGGCCATGGTGGGGAAAGACAAGTTTATCTTAAGATGACTCCTGCTCATACAAACACCTGTTCACCTGGCTTAGGTGAGGACAAACATGCCCCTCTTCTTGCTGTCAACCCAGGCTAAAGAAGGTTCCACACTGAGAGATCATCTCAGTGGTAAGGGTGGGGGAAGTTTTTCCTTTTAGGTTTCAGAAAAAAAATGAATAAGCATACTGGATGTATTGGAAGTATGAAGACAGCTGAAAAACACTACAAGGAGAAAAAGTTTGCTCTTTTTCCCTCTTCACACTCTTTCCATGTTGTTATTCCTCCCTGCTTTGTCCTTACAGCTGAACAGAAACAGAAATAACCCCTGTAAGCCCCTAAGTACATCTGCTCTTCGTAATTTTTGAAAAAGAAGATTTATCAGAATCAAATCCTTCAAGACCATGGGGAAAAAAAATCTTACTCTTTTTGTCACCCTGTTCTCATCCAAAGCTTGGGTGCAACTTGCATCTCACACCTGAAGAGGACTATAAACCAGCAGAGGTGGCAGCTCACCAGCCTAGAAGCAACAAGAAAATACACTTGGAACAGGCATTTTCTGTACAAACATTTGTACAGTCCAGGTGACTGTAACTATCCTTAAAATGTTGACCCAAAGCTGCCAAACAGAACAGCAGGTCACAGGAAAAAAAAGCAGATTGAAAGCTGGAGAAGCAAAGCTAAGAAGTCGCTTTAAAAAAAGTTTAAAAAAAAAATTTTAAAAGTTAAAAAACCTAAGAAGTCACTTTTCCCTGTGAGGGTGATGGAGCACTGGAAATCTCCACCGGAGACATTCAAGAGCAATCTGGACACATTTTCATGTATGATATAATCTAGGCCAGGGATTTGGTCTAGATGATCTTTCAAGGTCCCATCCTAACATTCCGTGATTCTGTAAAATCTACAGATGAAAACTGCTCACGTGCTCTGCCCAGGGCTGAATTACATGGAGAAAAAAGCCTGCAAAGTGCCTGGAAAGCCAGAAGGAGGAAAAGAAAAGAAGTAGCTCCTCAGCCAATCCCAATACAATATGTGTTCTGCAAAGACATCTCAAAGCTTCTTACACAAACTGCTCTCATGAAAAAGAAAATGCAGAAAAAACCCAAGCCCAACCCACCCCATGTGCAGCAGTTAATCTGATGACATCACTGCTCCAAATAAAGAGAAGCGTATCGGTAAGTGGAGTAACAAGGGGGAGGCAAAGGAACCAGCCAGGGATCTCATTTGGCACAGGGTGGTGTCATGCCAGGCAGGCTGAGCACCCGAGCTCAGCATTACACTGTGGCGCTGCAGCCTCGGCTCGCCCGGCCCGCAGTGCCGAGCTGGCCTCTGGGGAACCTGCCCAATGTCAGCACACACACAGCCGGGTCACGCAGGTTTAGGTTATGGAGTGCTACAGAGCACACAGGGACCTCCTGCCCAACCTTCCCATGTGGCTTCAAGAGAATCTCTCTTCCTACAGCATTTTTCAGCTCTCTAGTAACCCATCTGGAAAATACCAACCGATAACCACCGCCTTCTCCGTATTTACACGGAAATGCAGGCAGCATTATGGGAAAACTTAAACACAAACCAGAATACGATGCTGTGGGGAAAACCACTTGGATTCTTCAATAAGTAACAGACTCCAGAAGTAACAGATTCCCATAAATCTGGGTGAGCAAATGTGGCCACTGTGCTTGTAGCAGATGGCTGTCCAAGTCGTGGTCCTCCCAAATAAAGCAGATATCCTTGTCCAAACATGTCAGAGAAGTGACAGGCTACACAAAACCTGCTCGTTTATTTTTTTCTTTACTATACTAATTCTTCTGCTCATAACTGCTGCACAGCTGAAAAAAAAGCACATGTGGGAAAGAAAAAGGAAGGGCATTACAGTATGTAGCAGCAATTAAAAGTTACCAGTAGAGCTGACCTCTTTCCTAGCATGACACACATGCAGAGCATGGTCCGTTTTTAATGTCAGAAATTCTGCAAACTGCAGTTGCTAAATAAAAGCTTCTTCATTCACCCTTTCATTTGTATCAAAACATGCCAGATGTAGGCATTGCTGGCTAGGAAGAGAAGAGAGCAGCTCTATAAATCAAAGAAAACTTTTGGTTTAAACAGTCATAATAAATCTGAGTCTCCAATGATGCTTCTCAGTTAATCTTGAAGTAAATGCTTGAGAAACACAGGAACAAACAGCCTTTAGCGAAAGCCAGTTATAACAAGCAAGGGCAGCAACAAGGATCTCCACACTGCCCTCCTGCCACCAACACCCCTTCAAATCCTTAGCAGCAGCAACCCCAGCTATTTTCAGCACAGCTTGCCATCCTCAGCACACGGCACAGCACTTCTGTGATGAGCACAAATGGCTTGGGGCTGAGCCCAACAAACCTGCTCCTTGGTGACAGTAATAGAGGGGGGTGCATCTTTCAAGGAAGACATGTAGCACCTTTCTGTGCTGCCTGACAATATCGCACTCAAAGGGATGAAAGACTCAACTGTGTAAAAAACCAGAACAAAAATTGCAGTTCTGTAGAAGGTTGGTTGGTTTGTTTGTAGGAGCTGTCCTGGCTTCCTTCTTACAGAAAATACCTTATTTACAGCCTCATTTTTATTACCTCTTTAAACTAGGAACATAGTAATAAAGAGGCTATGCAAATTCAGCTCACCAGAAGGAGAAAAGTGAAAGCACACATTGACAATAACCACCTTACTCCTGAAATTAGGTATTTTGTATGGATTTGCAGCCTATTTCAGCTGTTGATGCATGTTCCAGTGTTTGATGCTGGATTAGTTTCACATTGCAGTAGTTCTGGGTGACAGCAAGGACACACATGATACAGACAACACTGACCTTGGACTCTGAAAACCAGATTCTTATTTCCACCTTCACCCAAGGCTCAGTACATGGCTTTATATTTTAGGCCTTAATATCATTACCTCTAAAAGCGCAGACAGAATGCATTACTTTATAGAGACCTTGCACCATGTTCCAATGATGCCAACTACTCTGAGTTCAAGTCAATTATGTTATTCATGAAATTTTGGAAAAGAAACATGGTTGCTACCAGTGGGAGAAGGAAGGTTGTTAGGTCCTATGGAATAGGTCTGTACCACAGGGCAGGAGACTTGGCTGTGACAAGAGGGGTTAAGCAGAGCTGCAAGGAGTGGAGGGGACTGAGAGGAAGGACTTTCTCATTGCTATGGCAGACACCCTTATCCCAGAGAACACCAATTATTATACACTGCCACTCTATATGTGTACCTACAAACCCTCTGCATAACTTGAAAGCAGAATTTCCCACAGGGGCCACTAATGACATTGCTCATTTTTGGGTACTCTGAGACCTTGCAGTCTGAAAGGCAGAAGCCTGAAGCACCCACAGCCGCAGCTGGGGTCACAGGACTGCAGGCTGTCAGCATCTGAATTGTGGCACAGTCTGGAGTGCTGTGAGAAGCCAGGGCAGTGTCACATCAAATCAGGCAAATAGAAATGAGCTGCCTTTCACCCCCAGCTTAATCTGAGTCTCAGGCCTTCATCTGGAGAATGAGAATTCCCACCACCCTGTCACCTAATGGACAAGCTGAGGATCAATTAGCATTTATGAAACACTCATCTCAAAATGATGAGTACCACAGAAAAGCCCATAAGGAAATCAATACTTCTATACCCAGAACAAGGTGTGAATAGCGTGCAGCAAAGCATCATACCAGGCATCTCACAGCAAGGCTGAAATGAAGCAAGACAGGCAGCCCTCTGGATAGCAGTAACATCTGTAGGCAGAAGAGGCAGCAGATGAAGGGAGGAAGCATGTTCGCGGTTTGGGTTTTTTTCCTAATGATAATCTTAGGAAAGAGGCAGAAGTGAAGGAGCAGCAGAGACAATCCCTGTTACCTCACTGTATGGGAATTCTTGTAGTACTGTCACTGTTTTCCATTTGGACTCAAAACCTACATTTTGTTTGCTTAAAACCAGAATTGTTTGCTATAGCCAAGTCACACGGTTACTGTGTTAAACAAGTCCTGATTTGTTGTACCTTTGGGCTTAGCCTTTCCTGCAACCCAAGCCTAAATTTCACCCTCAAGTCCATGTGTCTTGTGTTAGCTTGAGTGTAGGTGAAAATCCATATCGATTCCACTAATTGAAAGCATATGCTACATGGGCATGCACAATACCAATTATGACATGGAACACATTTCAAAGCATGAACCTACATGGGGTTTTCTTAAGAATTTGTAACCTTAAAAAAAGATAGAATAGGCTTTTAACATTTCTGGTCAAGAACACAATCCATATGCATCCTAAGCAAACTCATACTGCAGTTTAAAAGAGCATTCACACACAAAGACTTAGGCTCAGCTTTGATAGTAAACAAGTCTCTGTTACCCTCATGACACCAAAGACACACGAGGTTTAGAAAAGACTCTTTGCTTTAGCCAACAGATCAGGTCTTTGTCATACATTACTAGGGTGTCAATGACCAAAGGGACAGGGATAATTTTATTCAATATACTGAGATACCTTAAAACCCCAAATCCATTACTTCCAGTACATTGTGTAACAGAGAAACTCAATTAACCCCTATGAACACCAGGAGAACTGAACAGAATATTTTGAGCATGAGAATGGAAAGCCTGAAGTGTTGTGGTTTCTATGCTTCGCAGGTTCCCAACACGGTACCTGGCACTTCACAGCCACATTCTCACACCATAAATAGAAAATGACTTTTCATGTCTTACAGGTGAAGGAGAAAGACAGATATATCCACAGAGAGATGAAGTGCTTAATCTTTTAGAACCAGATTCAGAGGTCAGTCCAACTTCTGGGTATGTACTTTCACTGTGCTAAAGTGAGCTCTGCACAAACCCAGGAGTCTCCATGTCCAAGGAGCCCCTAACTTCTCTTACAACTATTACAAACACTCTGGCTCTTCAGAAGATGGATGGCTGCACAGCCATTGGGTTCCTATACGAGCTGGTATTATCTTCAGGGATGCTGATTTATGAGGAACAAAATAATTACATTTTGATTTAAACCCTGGAGTACTTCAGGTATTGCAATTCAAGCAAAGCATTTTGGGATGTCACAGAGCTTGCACTATAGTATAGATTTGTGTGTGTTTGAGAATCAATTATCATTAATAGAACAACAAGTGCCAAGTGCTGTTCAAGCGTATTTAACTCTAAAGTTCTGTCAGGGATGGTATAAAGCAACTCATCTTTACAAAAACAAATCGGGTGACTCCTGCATTGCTGATTTAGTGGCTTATTGTTGTGGTGGAATTTTGTGTGTGTTTGTTTTTTAAAGGAAAAAACCCACAAAACACAAATGCCAAAAGAAAACAAACACCACCTAACAACAGAAATTAAAGGATGATAATATAAACTGTTAGAAAATGAAATCTAATAATCTGACTCTTCTTTTCCAAGGAACTTCAGCAAATGAATGATGAATTTTCAGTGAAGTTCTGTAAAAGTGTATTCCCTTGTCCCTTAACATTTTAAAAATCTCTGACCTTTGGCTGTTCCCACAGATAAGCAAAGCAAAGCACTACTTTGGAAGCACATATTCTGCTAAAGGGTGTTTGCTGGCTACCACAACAAGGCTTGCAGGACCTGTATTCACCTCTCCACTTTTCCAGAACACCCGGAAGACAAGTTTTTAAACTGCATTTCAGACTACAGACTTAGAGTCTAAAGAAAAGAAAGCAATATGCTTCTGCTTTAAGCAATCTAATTTGAACTACAGGGAATTCAGCAAAAACATAAGAGCTCTAGTGTTTTCCTTATTCAGTCTCTCCAGCTTCATAATAAGTTTGCTTATTAAAGCTGTGTTTCCTAAAAGTAAACTCCACTTAACATTTCAATGTCCAGCAAGGTTTATTTTGTTTATTCAAGTCTGAATAAACAATTCCAACCAAGTCACAGAGTGATCAAAGCCAGATCAATTTCCGTAATAGTGGACTACTGCAGCACATGTTTACATGAAAATGGTAGTTTTCTTGAAAAAGTTCAACTGCTTTGTGCCGCTTCTGCTTTCGTAATTCAAAGTAGTCAAAATTAAGCAGGTATGGACAAAATTAAGAGGAGCACTTTGGAGATCCTAATCCCAACTTGACTCTGTTAGTCATACCCTAATTTATTTACCACTAACTTTGTGTCACAGGTAAGAGGTCCACAAACTCAGTGATGAGATGTGAAAGCCAGTGTGCTCGCTTGCAGTGAGGTGGAAGTTGCAGTGCCAAACACAACTGTGGTCATCACTAACATGATATTTCTTACTGCACAACTGAGACCAAACTCTTCTTCCATTCATGACAACAGAAATCCAAGGTTTTATTGTTAAATTAAAAATATTTCCCAACACCCCCTGCTTCTTTCTTTTAATTAAACTGTGTATTCCTGTGTTGGTTCTAACCTCTACTTCTCATGTCAGCCCTGCAGGAGAGAGAAAGCAAAAGAACACCTGTGAATGTGCCTCCTTGCTGCTGCTGCTACAATCGATGCCATTTTGTCCCTTCTTACCACATAACTAAGAGCCCAGCTGGCTCTCCTTCTTGGAGAGCATTTCACAAACTGGCTGACAGTGAGGTCATAACATGCAAGTCTGAATTTATGCAGTTGCTATCCTGAAGGAAATTAAGGATTCCAGACTGAAAGAAGTCCTGCTTATCTCAAGGTGCTGTTCTGGCAGCACAAAAACATGCCCCAGGTGAAATCTACTGCTTCAAATTGCCTCTAAAAGTTATAGGCATCTAAAAATAGCCAACTACCTAATATCTGTGATGTTAACAATCCCCATCACAAAACAGTTTTGAGCAATAGCTGTGCTCTAAAGTTTTTTTTCCTGTCTCCCACCTCTAGTAAACCTGACATGTGAGTCAAAGCTCACCCCTCCCATCATGAACACAAGTACTGAAGTTAATTCTTGACTGTCCTGTGTACTTGCAGGCAATACTGGGTTACAAGCCAGGTTACCAGGGAGCTAATTCCCTTTATCACTACTGCTAAATAAGAAAGCAATCTCAGAGATTCTTAAATCCTATTTGTTCCCCATGTAAAAACTCAACTGTTCTAAACAGGAGGTCATCTACATAGATGTATCTGCAAACATCTTTAACATTCAGTAACCATGTCCTATACCACAGTTCAATGTAGAGCTCTACAGAGGCAGTGGCTAACCGTGTCATAGGACTCCTTCAAACGTCTTGGTGCAGACTAAGGAACACTCACACAGAACGATTTAGAAATTCCAAATGGTTGCAACTTCAAGTAAGTCTTCCCCAGAAGGGGCCTGCTGAAGGACACATGGGATTACAGAGTACGGGGAAATAACTCCATGGCACTGCAGCACAAGCTATTCTCCCATTGAACGCTCAGCTAGTGGTTCAACTGGAGCAACATGCAGATCTATTCTCTGCGTACAATTACCTGCCATTCAGAATATCTTCCATTGGGTTGCACCTGAAGCTGTAAGATGAAGTACTCTATTCTGTTTGTATTGTAGCTTCTCTTTGCTGCACTGTACCTCATTACAAATTCCCCAAAAATCTATTCCAGTGTGATATACTTAGGGCCCTTTACGGCACTCCAATGTTAGCTGCAAATGAAAGCCATTCTTTTCTTCTCCTCTCCATCCCCAGACACCTGGATCCCAAGAGGGCTAGTCTTCATGCTGCTTGTCTATAAGTTTCAACAAAAAAATAATTCACTCCATGAACTATAATTCCTTGAAGACTGGAGTAAATCCTAAGGGCAAAGTCTATCGTCAATAAATGACACATCAGGATACCTGTCCTAAATGGATTAAAAATGACTCTGCAGTTTTAATCACACCTCTGTATAAAAGTTACTTTTTAATTTCCTTTTTCTGCATAACTGATCTTTGCATTTTTATATTCATTGCTAAGGAAGCTTCCAGTTTCATTTGCAAAGGTGACACCCAGTGCACATCAAACTGAATGCTGTCTGCTTTTTACAATACACATGATTATACTTGTGTTCCAGGATTTTCTTACTCTTTTACCGGCCCCCTCTAATAAAATTCTTTCCATACCTGTTCTTGGACTTACCCTACCAACTAAGCATGGATCCTGAATTATTGATGAATCCCTTTCTGTTATGAATCCCTATGAAACAGTTGTCTAGAAAGGATCAGAACTGTTAAGTCAGTATTGTTATACCCAATAGCAAAGATGTTTTGAGAGAAAAGTTATTACACTAGTCAATTAACACTTTTAAGACAGATTAACAAAAAAAACCACAAATATTTGTATGTAATTTTTTAACGTGATACCTAAATTTTTTTCTGAAGCTCTCAGAATTATATGGAGGCTGTAGCCTTCTCCCTCTCCTCACCACTAGAAAAATATGTTCAAAAGAAAGAGATAAGCTTAATATTTCTGATAAAATAGGGGTCATATCCAGTTTCTGCTAAGTCTGCACTCAAAAGGTGAGAATAAGACACCAGAAGAAGCAACATCATCCATCACCGATGTAGATTAATGTTTTACATTACACTTCCTTTGGTCTTCTGGGCATTGAGAAAAATGTGTGTATTTCTCTGCTCTATAAAATTGCTGATAGACTAATTGAGCAAGTTTAATCTAAAAACAAAAGGCCATCTATGATAAATTTGAAAGCAGAAGCCCACTCGTACAGTATTTATTTAAGAATAAAACCACACAGGCATAACTGCCTGTGATCACTGATGAGCAAATATCTCAGAATCATTAATGAGCCATTTGACTGTTATATAAAGTAAAAATTGTCCTATACATGAAAAGTTCCTTTTCAGATTTCACATCTGAAATTCAGTTAAACAGACATCCATGTAAAACATAAAATAACTCCCAGCAAAATAGAATATGATCACCCAAAAAAAACCAATCTTGCAACAATTAAAAGAACAGGTGACTGCCAAAGGCTTATATAAAGGGGGACACCTGAGTATGAAGATTAAAGATGATAGAGATGGATCATTTTTTTATAGAATTGGAGAGGGGAAATATTGCCTATCAAAAGAGTATTTCACACATTACCCCAGTCTTTGCATGAACAGCACCCCAGAGTAAGCTAGAACAAGCACAAGCTGCTGGTAGAACTACTTAGTTCACAACAGCTTTCTTAAAATAAGAGTCTCCAATTCAAATGAAACAAGCAACATTATCAGTCAAAAGTACTTCTGTCACCGTAGGATGAAGCACAGGCAAAGCTGGGAGACTTTGAGAAGTAGATGGGGAGCGTAACCAGCCACCCATGGCAAGAGCCTGGCCATAGAGCTGTGTGCCACAGGCTTGTTCTGAAGAGTAAAGCTGCAGCAAGGCACACTGGGAAATGGTTCTCCACAAAAACCAACTGTGGTTTATCTGTTTCTTGGCACTCTAGTGAAGTCAGGATATCTAGATCATGATTCTTGATTGGAGAGAAGAGACTAGTTGAACCAACTCACTGATCTATCCTGTTACAGTAACTCCAGCCTTTCCCACAACACAGCTGCATGTCCATCACTGACAAGAGCAATGCAGCACTGAACAGACAGGCAAGCTATTTTAAAATTTTTAACTTGATTTTAAGAGATGTTTGGCAAAATCATCAGCATCTTGCAGTATTACATTTGTGTAACTTCCAACTTTATTCAGATAAAAGGTAGGCTAATCCTCAAACTTTTAAAGGTTGTTTCCAATCCTCTCATTACTTCAGCAGCCATTTATACTTCAAAACTCAAAACTGTTTGGAGAATGCTAATCACACTGGTGCTATTGGCCTTAATACAATGTTCTTTTTTCAGCATCTCCTAAATCCTGTATTACTCAGTCTTATCACAGGCTTCCACTGATGGAGGAGCAAACAAAAGCAGCGATTCCCAGAAAGCTGTTTTACAATAACATGTGCTTCTCTTGACTGAAACAACCAGAGAATATAAAAAGCAGTGTATCTGGAACCACTACAGCATCAGGTAACCAGGCATCACTCACTAAAATGTTGACACATTTTACTTTGTGCAAAAAGCCATGCCTGAAAGGGTCCAAACTCCATTTTAAAACACTTTAAACCAATGAGGAACAAAAAGGCAGCCTGCAGCTCCTTAGGTGTATGTTGTGTGCTTCTTTAGGTTTTCTTATCCTTTTAAACTATTTGAAGATCCATGTCAGAAGAGCAAACAAAATGAAGCATAATTTCTTCCTTAACAGATCAATTGTCACAGCATTTGAAGGATATCTAAGCTTAGCAGATGCAACAGCCCTTATGGACAGTTTATGATTTATCATTTCAATCAAACACTATGAGCTATGTATTTCTACTCACACATGCTAACTTTTCAAGAGAATTAGTGTGTAGAGAATTATAGGTGATAAGAGAAAACAGAAAAAAGCTGTGTTTTCACTAACACAATACTTAGATTGTTCCTTACTCTGAAATAATTTTACACTCATTTGCTAGGTAATTTCATATTCGGTCAGAACGGGCATAAAACATGCCTACTGCTTCATCCTCTATTTACTCTCTCCATCAGTGCTCAGGCTTGCTCTGCCAGGGTAAGACTGACAAAGCCACGCTGGCTGCAGGAGACTCACTTGGAACAGCTTATCTCGGTTCTGCCAATTAAATTCCTATCCCTACCTAAGGGACTATTTGATGCTTATTTATTCCAGAACAGATCATTAACAGAAGCTTAATTTTTTACATGACCACAGAATTTTTCTTGAGAAAAAACACACGACCATTATTTTATCTTCCTCTATTTACTACTGACATTGCCAGTACAAAAGCAAAGCATGCCTTACAGATTTGATACGCCATGCCTTAAGTACGTGCTGCATTAAGACTTGGGTTCTTCTGTCTCTGTGTCCAGTCCTGCCACTAGACAGGCTGAGGATGTAACCCTGAACACCACAAGAGAAATAATTTCCACAACAGAATAGCCACCCATTCGAATAACAGCCATTGCAGGCTTGGTATTTCTGTCTGCAAGTGTTCTCACTGGTACCAGTGGAAGAGTCAAGTCTATGTATATTTTCACTCTGCTCTTCTCATTAAGGAATTAAATGACCCATGTGGATGCAAAATGCTGATTTTGATGCGATGGCCTATAGCATTCCTGATACACATATGGCAGCTCTATGCTAAGGGAGACTGAGATGTTTTTTTTGTTTCAAAACTGAGCATCCACCTCAGTTAATCACAGTTCTTAAAGTCAGTGCTGCTCAAATTAACTTCTCATAAGCAGACCTAGATAGATTTGGTTCTGTGGCTCTCAGGATTGAGTTGTCAATGGAGAAGACTCCTTTTACCCTGCTGTGGTTCAGGCAACACACTTCAGCCATTTGTTTCTGCAGACAGGACAGAAGAAATGCTCCTTTGGAGTCCCCCTGCAATAACAGAAGTATGTTTGCATCTCTGATAAACGTTAAAAAAGCCCCCAAACCAAGAAGTTTAAAACTCAGGAGATAGCCAATAAATCTGAAGGAATTCAGTCTCCAGAGGGGAAAAGCAATGCTGTAAGGAAGAGTCTTCAGTCTGACTGTTCGCACAGAATTTACACGGTCTCAGTAGAGATGAATGACAAAGAGGCTTTCACATTCACAAAGTCTGATTAAAGCTCAAGTAGACCTGAGATGAGCCAGGGCACATTAGGCTGGTCTTCCATGAAGCTTGGTTCTTCCTTTAACTTCACAGAAAATGGAGAGGTGAAGGTGCATTTTCTTTTAAAATACCAAAACTAGGTTTCACTATTCTGAATGCTAATCAATATTGGCATCAATTTTCATCTGACACATTTTTTAAAGTGTGAGAAGCTCAGTGATTTTCTAACAAGCCTCTACAGCAGCTTCACCAAAACGTAAGAAGAAAAAAAAAAAGGCATAGAAAAAGCCATTAAATTGTTTCATAAAGGTTCCAGAAGCAATTCACAGTAAAGGTCCCAGCCAGGAGGGAAACTTGGCAGCACACAGGCTTTACATTCTGGTACAGGGTCCTGAGTGTAAGGTCAGACTGATGCACAAGATCCAGACACTCAAATCTGCAATCTGTACACTCAGAAGAAGACTTGTATACCCATGATTTGTATGTATAAGGGCAGATCTGCCACACACAGCTAAGTCTAAATGTGTTGCTTTTAGTCTGAACACTTTCGAGAAATACAGATGAGTAATGTCTAAGATGAGATGCTGGTATTTCAACTAAATATTGATTACCTATCATAGTGTTATTTCCAACTAACGAGAAGGTCAATTCCCTTGCTGGAAAGAGGATTTAGAATCCTGTTTTGTGTCCAAATGATACATGATGCATGATGACAGAACAACGCAATTTTGGTATTAGCAATCACAGAAGGACAAATTTTGAAGTTAAAAAATAGTATAGCTGGGCTGGATTTTGAATACAGGAATATTACAAAATCTAGTATCCCAGTGTCTTACAAAAGGACTGCTACCTCTAATACTTGCCTTATGGCATGCAAAATTAGCATTTACTACTCCCCATCACACTTACATTCACATCTCATGTTCTTGAGTATTCTCAAGGATACATATTATAACAAATAAATCAGCAATAGTTCTTTCTTAGAATAGGCAATGCAATGTCCACACAGCATTCACTCAAGAAATATATCCTCAATACACATGCATTTAAAAATTTGGTTCATCCAAATCAATTAGTGCTCTCAGAATCTACAGTTACCTACAGTAATGAGGATACCTGAAATTATTCACCGCACTGTGCCTGGCCAGTCTCACAGACAAATACAAACAAGGTCCACTCAGACTCTTATCCAGCTGAAAACAACCAATATTGATGTCAAGCTAAAACACCTTTTTAATTAGCTCAGACTCCTCTTGGATTCACCAAGACACACAGACCCCAATCTGACATTCATTTCTGGATGATTCATGGGACAAGCAGGTTTCCATCCAGAGGAAAGCAGAATGTATGTAGTCAGAATTTTGACTCATGTTTTTTAAAAAACCCTGAAAACCTACAAAACCAAAAGCACACAAACCCATGATGTTTTTGAACTTTTCTTTCCACCCTGCCACTGATAGATTTCTTCATCTTCACTGACTTGAGACAGTAGTATTTTGATACGGCAACACAGAGATAGGACAGTCTTGTCTAATCCATCTGCCCCAATTAATTCTCTGGAAGAAAGCCATTTACAATCATTTTAGATAGTGACGAATATGCTTAACTTCAAACCAGTTTAAATGGTTTGATTCAGATTCAATAGTATCTCATTCTAGCCAATCAAAACCACTTTTTCCTAATGACTAATCAAATGTTCTCAAAGAAAGATAGGCAAGATTTAGTACTCATGTTTTCAGTCATTTTATGAAAGTATTTTGGAGTAACTGGGAGTTTTACCATTGATTTGAATGGATGCACAATCCACCTTTTCAATCTTGAATTTTAAAGTGTTTTCTTTCTGAAATTCTTACACTGAAATATAAACTTGATTGCATAAGGACAGCTTAACTAGGGTAAACTGAGTGATGTTAAAAAAGTAACTGAACTGAGTCAGTTTCCTGGCTTTCACAGAACAAACCTTCCAAAGAAAAAGGTATGAAAAGATTAATATTCAAAAACTAGTATTTCCAAACCAGTATCGATGTAGCTATTTCTGGACATTAATATCAAGGAGGCAGCAACATTCAGTGACTGCAGTAGCACACACTTAAGTTTTGTTCCTCATTACTGATCTTGAAACAGTTGCTGTACATGTCCCTGTCCCCTTAAGTATTTAATTTCCAAAAAGGGGTGATATTAACCCTTTCTTGTACACCACTTTGAGATAAAGCACCATACATATCTAGATATTTGAATTCTATAGAGAGAGAAAGAAGGGTAAAAACAATCCAGTGAACTACCTAGTGCCTAGAACAGGTAGACAACATCCACAGGCTCGTCCTCACCCACTAGGTCGGTCACCTTGCCATAGGAGATCAGGCTGGGCAAGCAGGACTGTGCCGTCCATAAACCCACGCTGACTAAGCCTGATTGCCAGGCTGTCCTTTATGTGCCACGTGATGGCACTCATCCATATAGTCAGACCTCCATACAAGATCACGTTAACTTGACATCTCTAAACTGAATATAGCTTTGAAAAAGTACTAGGCAATGCAGATGCTGCTAGCAGGGTGGTCAAGGCACGTTACACTCCTAATCCAAACTCTGAATAGCATTTATCTTTCAAGATTCACTTCTGGTCGCAGTCCGTAAAATTAGATACGAACAACCAAAAAACCCTGCCACAGACAGCACTGGAGGAGACCAGACATGCAAAACATGTTTCAGACCCTCTATTTCATCACCACTCCCAAACAAAACAAAGCCATACTATTTGTTTTAATGTAAAAGGGTGCTATAACCAGCAGGATTTTCATTGAAAGCATATTTGTAATGCTCTGTGGGTATGTCTACTTACATGCATACGTGAACATCTTTTCTGCACTCTAGAGACACCCAAGCTGGCTTTTAGGTAATTACAAAGAATTTCAGCTAATTGCAGAACAGTTTTGCAATATGAAGTGCCTTCTCTTGGCTAAGAATTTTTCACATCATACTGCATTAGTATAGGAACATCAATAATGAAGCCATCCTACCTGTCAGTGTAGATGTAGTTACATGTCTATCTAGCTACACCTCCACATGGGAGCTGTATGACCTTACCCATGTCTGCGTTCTTAACCAGTGCACTTCCAGCAGGCATGAAAACTGCAGGAAGGGTGCAGATGCTGAGCAGTTGAAGAAAAGGCAGAAATCAAAGCTTTTCAAGAAACTGCAGCTCTGAAAGCACTGTAACATCTCAGAAGCTAGATTCTAAGTCCAAGCCCTTACTAGCAATTACAAATTGTGTTTTTACAACTGAAGTAGCTTGATAGACATTTACATAAAAGGCTGGTTTGCTCTCAGGCTAATTGTCAGTCAATTAACAAGAGGAAAAAACATTGTCTGGCCAAACCCCAAGGCACAATATTGTCCTAATGTGTAAAGCACACAAAGATATTCCCACGGGAAACAGTTTCACTACTTGAATATTTCAAGAGTCTATCTCGATCAGTCAGTTGAAAATTTGATAATTAACAGAGAATAATCAAGTACAGAAATCAGTTTACTACTTAGTCCCAGAAAGTCCACAGTGAACAATGAATTGTTAAAGAATCCTATTAAACCCGTGAGATTTTGGTGTAAACTGAGGTCATCATATTCACAGTGTAACTTAAATCCCTAGAAGCGCTCATGGGTAACTGAATACAGAAAACAGAGCTAAGCACAACCTCCTATGACAGAAATCCCATCCAAATGTGATGGATTTCTCAAAAGCAATGCTGAATGGATGTATAAAGCAGGTGTCCATATTCATGAGGCTTTCATCACCTGGACCTCAGCGATGCACTGCTGCTGGGTTACTGTCTGACGGCTTGACTCCCATCACAACCCTGCCTCCAGCTTGATGAAGTAATTCTGTGCACACTATTTCAATCAGATTACCATCATTCCTACACAGGACTTTCTCTGCATATTTTTATGCTAAAATAGTTTTTTTTTGCTTTGTATTCTGCATTACTGTTTAATTGATTTAATTTCCTGTTCTGTTGCTCTAATAGGCAATATCCTGATAACTTTGTTTTTTGTTTAAAGTCTCCAGACCACTGAGGCGTCTTCAAGACACTGAACAAATTTATTCTGCTCAGGAAACAGAGGTTAAGAGACTTCTCATTGATCAGAGAGTTCTTTATATTAACCACTAAAGAATCATCTGTTTCAGCACAGCCCTGTTAGCGGCAATACTCTGCACAAAAAACCTTCCCAAAAACTAGGTAGGCAGGCAGACACGGAAAATTAGCCACAGATGATAAGCAGAGCTCTCAAAGAAAAGAAACCTTACTAACAGCTGCTACAGAACCGTGGCACTTCTACTTAAGGATAATTATGGAGGAAACCATTGCCTTTCTACTAACTCCTCCTGACAATCCAATGTATGGAATAATTTTGAGTCCACTTGAAAACACTTTACAAGGTGTGAAGTGGGTAAATGATTCCACATAAACCATTGCTGTATTTTATAATAACAAAATCATCATTTTATGAGAATTTTTATAATTATCTCTTGTTGAACTCAGAACTCAAGTCTTAATTTTAGAAGATCTAAGGATATTATGAAATAAATAACACAGAGAGCGGATAAAGTAAAATAATCCTCTGGTAACTCTTTCTAAGAAACTTGCACCATTAAGGGTATTTTGTGGTTTGTTTGGTTTTTCAAACAAGTTACTTAAAAAAATCCACCACATGTCTTAGCAAATGATAAATTAACAGCTACGAAGGGAGGAAAGATTGACAGCTGAAAAACGTGGCTCTTTAGGGAAATTACTTCACCAGGTAATTGTTTTGATTAGCCCCATCAAATAGGTCCCTCTGAATCCCAGGAATACTTAAAAACATCTCTGAAAGTGAACTGAATCTCTGAGCTTATAAAAGAAAGTGAGCCGTGGCAGCACTGCAACTGTGTGTACCTGACGGCTGCACAGATGTGTGTCTCCATTTTCTGATAGAAAATTCTCTGCTTCTGAGGGTATTTGGGAAGACTGCAACTTAACTGGACAGGCCTTCATGTGAAGCTATACACTGCTTCCTATGGATGCAAAAATAACACCACTCTACTGCTCTTCATACAGTTTTACCTAGGATGTGATCTTTCCATCAAGTTGAATATTTGAAGTTATTTCACTTCAGCCTTTCTAGAGGCGCACACAAGCTGCATTTGTTTAATTCTGAACCTACATAAACAGTCTAACAAAAATGTCAGACATTTTTACTAGTAAAAATTTGGTCTTTAGCTGTTGTTTAGCTTCAAAACCCAAGAGGTGTTGGCTTATTTTAATTTGGCTTCTAGACTAATCCTGCAGATAGATGAAACAATATCCTATAAGTTATTAATCTCTGAAATGCCAGAGGTTTAAAATTAATTTCTTCTATCTTCCCAATCTATATTTAAATCACAATATAGTACTTAATATTAGTAAAATTATAAAACAATTATTTTTAAATGTTCTTTGGTATGCAGATGGACCCACAGAGACTCAGCTAAGCTGGGCACCTTTGCTAACAATTTGGGGGGATATATTCCCCCCTCCCCGCTTTCCTGATGTTTCAGTCTAGGCAGAACCATGGAATTTTACTATCCCCCTAGAGTCCCAGAGACAGGCTGGAAGAAACAGCAATCATTATCCTAGACTGAACTCCAAATTAAGAGTTCGTGGGACCTCCACCATTGCCATAACAGAGTTGTTCCTTACTCACAGCACTGGGAGTTACCCAAGCACTTCAAGAAAAGCCAAACATACCTTTTAAGCAAATATATGCACATCCCTGAGGCTTATTAAGCAACCAGCATCTAGACAAAGTGCACCTGAAGTGCTGCTACTTGTCCTCTATAACCCCCTACATGCCGTTTGGAAACTTACCAGTCCATCCAGTGTCAGGAGACTGGTAGAGCACTCTATTGGTCTTACATATAATGCATCAACTTATTCATCTTAAATTCTTCTCTTCTTTAGACCATTAATTGTCACTTAATGATAGAGGTAATAAATACATACTGAAGCCAGTTATTGGCAATAACTGCAGTTATTGTAATTTATTCTTTTAAGGTTACTTAGGGTTTTTTTGAGGTTGCTTAGCTTTTTATAAACTATTCCACTTTATCACCTATCAGAATACATATATATGCTATATAATACATGCTATGTGCTACTCTCACTGAGCAAAGCAATCACAAACATAGGGCTGAGAGGCTTGTATCTGGTTTTTTTGGCCCATAATTCCATTATCAAATCCATTTCATGACACTCAACTGGGAAAGCCACAAACCTTCCCTGTCTTCAGGCAACCACCTGATACCTGAGCCAATTTTAAAGTGCAAGACAGTATCAGAGTTCCCCAGTGCAGACCTTATATTCACCTTCTATCCCATCTTCTACTAGGGAAAAGGACTGCACAGAGAGACCAAGGCAGAGCACATCAGGCCTGTTGTGTTCAATCTAAGTAAAATCTAGTAGTTTTTACCACAGATTACAACTGAGAGTCACTGATTATAATAGAGAGCTGCAGTAGATCCTGACTGAATAGAATCAATCATCAGATTCCATATTCATACCTTATAGATATATTTGTAGTGTACACAAATCTGAATTCATGTGTTTGGTTGAAGTTGCAGCTGGACTAAAAGATCACAGACTTTTTCTGCTAGGAGAGAAAAGAAAGTCGGTTGAGAGAAAACATGGACCAGCATTAACAGTGCCATGCATACTGGGATGTTATCCATGCAAAACACCATGACTGAAATAGAGAAATAAGTCTGACCATATCCATCAGTAAATGTTTCCCTCATAGCAGGCAAAACCAATTCTTGCCAGTTCTGAAATGAGAGGCTGAAGTTTGGCAAGAGTCAGGTTGTCCCTACAGCTGGATGTGCTGTTGGGAAGTGCAAAGCAGGAGGGTGAAGAGGCCTGTGCTTCTCCTGGTGAATGGGAACAGAGGCACAGGGAGAGTGTAAATGCTGCAACCATGGCTTCTGTCAGCTGCATTAGTTCTACACAATCCATCCCCTTCCTTGGCAAACCCAAACTAGCAACCTCTACAGCCTTTTGGACTAACATATATATATTATATGCATAATGTATGCACATAACTATTTTATTTTTTTTTTCCTAGTAAAATTCCTAGGCTATTACTTTGCCTCAGGTCACCCTTAAGACCAAGGCCAGGTCAGATATTGCTGCTTTGGTTATTTAGGAAGTTATGGGAAATGCCCATTACAAACATGGTCCGGTCTTCCAGTTTCATCCTTCACCTGCCCCACACTCCATTTTACCTGATGTTTGTGGGGCTTTTTTCTAACATGTAGTATTGCAGTGATGCTATGGTGACATCAACCCACATACTGAAAGCAGCAGTGTAAAATGAGTCTGTATTAGTGAAGCGTCTCCCTTAGAAATATTTGCACTGATGAATTAACGTTATTGGGAAGGCCCAAGACATGAAAACCAATCCACAGGCACCATCAGAATTGGGGCATCCATCATGCCACACTTGATATATCAAATATATCTACACAGATATATTCACATATACAGTTCAGAAGAAGCATGCTGAACAGCAGCCAGCACTTGGCTTCACTTAGGTAGGATATGCTAGTTACTGTTTTTCAATGACAGCAAATATTGACATGTAAATGTGGACACATTTAACTGATTCAGTATTCAGCACACTAGTATTATCAGTGGACCTCGTACTCACTAAACTGTACTCCCACACAAAAATTTTGAAAAACAATAAAAAATCTCCCCTTTTAATACCACATCCACAGAGAGCTCTATGTACTTCAAAATGAATCCTTCTCAAAGCCCCTTGAGGAGCATATATAGACATATTAGCTATGAAATCCTGGGCTGAAAAACATGAAGCAAGTTTATTCTAAGTGACCCAACATCTGTTTGAAGTATATTCGGACACTGCTCCTTTTGCTTAAAAAAAATATATATGTGAGTTTATATTATATTTATATTATATTTATTATTATATGTA
>VXBZ01003664.1:275717-340033 GCA_013399135.1 Heliornis fulica | reverse complement strand
GAGTGCACTTACAATATGAAGTGCATTTTCAAATCAATTAATGAGTATTTGTCATGAGTAATTGTCATTAAACACAGAAAATGGAGAAACAGAGTTAAACACTGTTTACCAAAACTGCTTTCCAGGACATCATTTGTGTTGCTTGACAGTGAAAAAGTCAGTTCATCCCTTTGACCAATTCTTTGCCATTCTTAAACAACTGCAAACAAAGTTTTGCCTTTATCTTTTAGCCTTAATCAACTATTTCACATTTTAATTCATTTTGTATAAGTATAAAAAAATCCAGGATCCTTGACTACCCCACCTAGTTTCCATCACTCCCGATAAGTAGAGGTGATCCACAGTAAGTAGGAACGTTATGAAATACTCAGTGCTGGCCCCTCTTTTTCTGGTTCACAATCACAACATTTGCTCTCTGCTTCAGTGCAGCCCATAGCAAACCTCTCCATACTGGCACTTAAAAATCCCACTCAGAAGAATTACAATTTATATTAGCGAACTGCAGTCTAAACCTACAGACAGGGTTTTGTACAGAAGTCTGAAAAAGCAATGCACACAACCAGGCTTTATTTTAACATGAAATTGCAATTCCCTGTAACAAGGCTAAGGAAAGCAAGAAAAGGCTCATCCAGTGAAGATGTTTCTGCTACAAAGAGCCTCTGAAACCTAAACAAATTCAAATGGAAGCTGTTCTTCCTTTCATAGGTAGTCTACAAACTTCTGCCTGCATTTCAAAGAGTAACTTTATGTGAAGTATGGCCATTAATTTTAGTAGCCATACTTGACAAAAATGCAAACCACACCTTTGTAGGCATAAGGAGATGCAAGGCATACAAAACTGATGAATATATATTTAAAACAGCTTCTTAATACAGATCGGAAAGGCAGCTCGACAGAAAGTGTGCATGCCAACCAGTGCTAGTATCTACTTAGTAAATTTAAAATACCATCTGTCTTTAAATAAACTGTATTTAAATAAAGTTGTGCAGCACAGGATGTTAGCTCCAGGAAAAAAATGATTTAAAGCCAGCAGTTAACATACCACTTGACATCAAAGGTTAGCTATATTCTATATGGTAGAGCACAAGTCCAGTACTAAGGGCAGCTCACTCAAGCATGGCTTGGGGAGGAGTCAATACAGCAATCCAGTAGAAGATCAAAGTGAATTTCTGGGATTTGGGTTTTTTTCCTTCCTCTAGGAACTGAAGTAACTGGTTTTGCAGTGTGATAAATTAGAGAGTTTTCTTGCCTTTCTTCTGTGTTGGGTCTGTTGTACCCGTGTCACTGAATGCAGAATGATCTCTCCCCTGTCCTTATCTCCACTCCAGCCTCTCAATAGATATTTTCTCTGCTGTCCAGCTAAGAGGCGAGTGATAGAGCAACTCTGGTGGGAGTCTGGCCTCCAGCCAAGGTCAAACCACCACAACATGTCTGACCAGGCCATTGTGGCTTGAAAATTAAACTGCAAAGTCACAAAGGACATAAACAACTGAAGTGGGTGACTCAAAACTGTTCTGCTCTGCTCCCTCCTACATAAAGCCCTCCATAAGCTTACAGCTTGCTATACCTCTTAAATTATTCCCCTCGGGGTTATTTTATCAGTTTTCTGTACAGGAGGAACACATTTGTTCCCCACCACTCCCTGCAAATGAAGAATACACATTTGCATATAATTAAGATGTAATCACTTAAAGACATAAACCACGAATTAATTTCAACAGCAATGAGAGGCTCTGAGTAACACTTAGGATCCTCTGTATTTGTCTGTATGCAAGCATGGTCACAAGAACTTGCCATCTAGAAAAGCCAAACAGATGGGAAATGCATCCACATAACATGATTTCATGGAATACTGGCACGGAGCTAAGAACTAAACACAGGTCTTGCAAGTCCCAAGTGTATGTCTTTTCCACAAGATCATTTATTCACTGTCAACAGAAACCTTTGTGTGAGCCAAAACCCAAAATCAAATTAGGTTTCAGTCTGTAACTCTGGTCCTGAATGACAAATACAAGGTGTGATTTTATTTCTTAAAATAAAATATTGATTACACTGCAGGATTTCCATCCTCCCGTTTATTTAAAGCTATTCCAAACTCTTCAAAGAACTATTATTTGATTACAGAAATAGCCAATTAAATACCTGTTACTGCAACAACTGTTGTTCAATCACACCTGAACAATTTTTCTCTGGAACATTTTCTACCATAATTAACAAAACATTCCTGAAGTTTTGGAAAGCTTAGTATCTCAGCTTAAACTCAAGCTTCCCTGTATCCTTGTAAGATCTTCTGCATTTTGATCCAGATTCATGTTACAGGTAATCGTATTCAGTAAGCTCAGGCTACCTAGGTATGCCATCTAGTTTTGTGGTAAAAACACTACAGTGCTATGAGTCATTACATGGTTGGTCTTCTCTCCTAATCATCTCCAGCATAAGGTGAGATGAACAGACAGCTAACAGGCAGCAACAAGGTGCAAGTACAAGCAGAGTTTATAAATACCAACGTGACTAATTGGCGAATTTGATCTTGAGAATACTTAACAGACAGTTTTCATTTCTTATTATGTTTATCATTTACCTCACAGCCTGCCACTCTTGTTCTGCTGCTCTCACTCCTACTTAAATTTTTTCTATCAAACAGTCCCATTGATTTCAAGGAGACTATTTGCACAATAAAGTATTACTCTGTGAGAAGAAGGTCAAAACATCTGAACACACGAATGTTTTTCTGTCAATACATCATCAACCAATGCTTTCATGAGGAATGAAAGCTTTGGGAATTATAGTCACCATAGATGTGTTGACCACCGGATAACAAATCATTCCCTGCTATTTTGTACTAGACAAGCCTACTCCTAGCAGCAGAAATACGATGCCACCAAACACTAGGCCATTAGAGAATATGGCCAGTTCTTAAAACATTTTAAATTCAACTAACATTTCCACTGAAGTCTTCCCTAAAGGCATCTTTTCTATTAAATATGTTTCAATTATAGAAAGAAAAGAGAAACTAATCTAGGGGAAAATATCTAGATTAATGTTAAGTCCTTTTTCTGTTATTATTCTGACATTTCTTCCATATTTTTGCAAGCAGTCTTGCAGTTTTTTGCCCATGCAGTCTGATTACAGAGCTTCCCCAGCTCTTGTGGCACTTACCAGTGCGCAGATAGGCTCCACCCCAGGCACTAACAGCACACTTCGGTGAAACAAACTGTCTCCTTCATCCAGGTACTGATGGATGTTTGCATACATTTTATTTATGTCATCAATGTTCTGCACACTTAATCACTGTATTTTGTATGCAAAGGTACAGTAGGGAAAGCAGGAGGATAGATACAGTTTGAGGGATGAACTGCACATATGCCACATAAGCACTAGGCAAAGTACTCCTCTCCCTTCAACTTAGACTGATAAGAATATGTTGAACAATTGGTGTGGTTTGATAGCAAAACTTGAGTGATTTTACACTCCACATCTATGGCCCCATAAAGTCTTCCTGAAGTTTTTACAATGTTTATTTGAATATTTAACATCCAGCAATGGAACACTGTTTTACAACTTTCCTACTTGACTTAGTGCTTGCTGTTTTATTTTGGGTAGTATATTGCTGGTAGTTTTTATTTGCATAAAGTTGCTTTACTAAAGAAATAAAGATGTATTTCAACTGCAACAGCCTGGAGTAGGAATAATTTTTCTCTTTCCTCTACCTTGTTCCCACTTAAAAAAATAATCTTGAGTTGCTTGAAAACAGAAACAAATAAAAAGACAGATCGCTGGCAGAAAATAAACCTTGAAAGCATCACTTCAGGTAAACATACTTAAGGCTTACCTTTCATATTGACAACTAATTATCACATGTTAACCTAATGTAATAAATTATTTGGTATCCAAAACATTTATTAAACTTCAGTGACAGTAATTTACATTAGGATGCTAATAATTATCTGTGCAACACTATTCTTACCTATTGCATCCTTAGAGAGCAATATATCTACAAAACTGATTTAGTAAGTTCCGGTACTTATGACTTGGGACTGAAGTGAGCCCTCTATTAATAATCAAATTAAATCTTTCATAAGTTTAAGTACTTTAAGGATTTGTAGGTACTGACTGTCATCCACAAGTAGTCATGAAACCAACTAGATGCAATGGCAAATATGCTCTGGCAAGAGGGGCTTTTGTGCAAGCAAGGAGAACATTAAATGATCCTAAATCATCTCTATGTGGCATTCACAGCTTGGTCACACCAGCTGGCATGGGTTAAGGAAAAAGGAAGCCAACTCCATCTTCCTCTCTTCCCCTGCTCTCAGTACAGCAGTTCTCATTAAGGATTGATAGTCTCTATATTCAGGCAAATAACTGACTTAAGAATGTAAATAACTTTAAAAGTATTCTTGTAGAGGATTTTACTGAGTTTAAGAATGCTCATTCAAACACAAGCTGGAAAAGGCCACCCTCCTTGATTAATCTGGTCCATAGCTAAATTACCTGTACATTATTTATTATCATTTATATACATCATTACAAATTCCAGCCCTGTCTCTGCAGCTGGGTGAGCTTGCCCTTATTTCAGCTGTGACATGGTCTCCCTTTCAAAGGCTGGTCTCACTTTCTGAGAATTACTTCTCTAAAATCACTTCTGTTTTTGTGGTGGGGCTGGCAGAAAAGTAACACTGTCTTCTCTTACCACTTCTGCTTACCAACCGTCCGATTTACCTGATTCTTCCCAACACCAGATATGCACCACAGAGAGAAGTATGAGGGAGAAGTATGGGAAGTGGAAACCTGCCATGCAGTAATGCTATCAAGAATGTATTTAAACATGCAAGCAAATACTCTTTATTGGCATAAGACAAGTCTACTTTTTCTCCTGTTACTACAGCATTTACCTCAAACACGGCAGCTGCTTCCAAAGAGGAGCAATGAGATATTCCCAGAATGCAGCTCTTCAGATTTTCATTTACTGACAACAGTTCGAAAAATCCCAGGGAAGCTGAATCTGTATGGGAGATGGAAAGGCAGAGCTCAGTTTAGCTGCATTACCTTTTTGTACTTTGGAAATATTTAATAGGTTTGCTGGAGCCATTTACAGAAATGCTTAACTGTAAACAAGTATTAAGTTATCTTAAGAAAGTGTTAAATTAAAACTGAAGTAGAAATCCAAACATTAATCATGTAGTAAGGATGGAAATAATGGTATGGAATTCAGTGGGCTAAGTTTTAACCCAGTGATTTCTAAAGCATGAAAGACGCCATCAGCCAAAAGCATTTAGCTTAAATGGGTACCATTTTCAATTCACTAGAGCTAGTGGGATCAACTTCAACAAAGTTCCAGGAAAGGGAGAACCTACCCTCTGTTCAGAGTATCATGTGCTGAACAGCCTCAAATAGCAGCTACAGACAGACTGAAGCTGCTTGGAGACAAACCAGAAGCAAAACCCAGGTTATTATACCAGTCACTGCTCCATGCATTACACTATCAGGTACATAAGGCAAAGGAACTTTCCTCCTGCTCATAAACAACAATGTAACCCTAAACAAAACGGGGTTGACAGTGTCAATATTAACTACACAGGAAAAATGTATCTTTGCAACCATTTCTCCTGATGTAACACGTTACCAACACTACTGCTACTCTTCATTGCCTTCATCTGGAGACACAATGTAAAAATCATTTAATCAGACTAATTCTGTCATAATAAAAAAAAAATCAATCTTCCATGTATAAGTTAAAGGCTGGTGTTCTGCTTTGCTGCTCAAAGCACTTGAGAAATAGGACACGGGTTTGATCTTTCAAGCATGAGCATTGCTGCTCTGCGGAACCTGCTGTACAATTCACTCTTTGGTATTAATTAAGCTTCAGGCATGTACCTAAGGACACAGTATGTGAGACTGTGATCATCATATAGTACAAAAAACAAATAATAAAATGTGGCCCAATGCATTTTTAATATTTCCATGTAAAAATAAGGCACCCATAGAATTAGGCAGATACCTAAAGATCTTTTTCTAGTTTAGAAAAAAATATTCACAGTTTTTATAAGGTAGGTCATTTAACAACTAAATATCATTACTGAATAACCTTCTATTATTCTTGCGCATGCCACCTAACCATTAAATTGATATTTTAAGAATTACTCCAAATTATTTAAAAATTCTCTTTAAAAACAACATATAGTGATTTTACTGCAACACATTTCTCTGCGTCTAGCAACACTGTGATCCATATTGTATTGTGCATTGCCAATATTTTCTACACCTGTCTACTCCTGCAGCATCAGTGTCATCTCAATACTCTGGACTTCCAGGTCAGATATGAATATAGTGAATCCTACAAGTCTTAGTTACAGTTCTAGTAATGAAATCTGGTCAATAAAACCCATAACCGTCTGGGGTTTTCACCTACTTAAAATGGATATGTAGGTGACATTCATCTACAAATGCTTATTCTGTAACAGCTTGGATACTTTAAGAGCCTGCACCAAAAGATTTTTTCAAGCTTTTGGAAATATAAACAGCATATCAACCAGATCACTGTTATCAATTTGCTCCTTCAAGGAGTTTTAACACAATATTTCTTCTTCCTCTACAAAGGCATATTGAGTTTTTTCCTACTGAAATCATATTAATTCATAACTGAAAAACGTTACTATTCTCCCATTTCATAAAATAGCTCTTGGCTTAATATAAACTGCCAAGGGTGGTACCTCTGAGAAAGGATGAAACCTCTTCCATGACTGGAAATACCATGCTGAAAGCCCTATGGTAAGCACAGAATCACTCCCTATTTGAAGAATCTAATAAATAGAGCTTGTTCCTCAAAACAAAATTAAACTACTTAGAAAACTGAAGATGTGCTGAAGATTCTTGATGCAGTATATCCTGATTTTGTAATGCACTGAATTAAGAACTCATTCAGAAATGCAGCCCTTCCACATGTTGCTAAAGTAAAGCAACAGAGCATTGTCCAAGGCATGGGTCAGAGTCCCTGCTTTTTATAACATCACACTTGCCCTGCCTTGGGCTGTTCAGCAAGTTTTCCCTAGAGTCCTTGCATCTACTGTGTTTCACACAGCTCCGTCTTCGTCAAACCCAATGCACCTAAATCACATTCTCATTATATGGGAGAATTTAGCTCAATTTCTAGTCACTCATCATAGCATGATACACTCCAGATCAAGCTTCCAGGTAAACCTGGACAACAACTGTCACATGAGCTTCTCCTAGTTAGTCATCAATTCTCCCAGAATTTTGCCACCAGTAAAATTTGTCACTGCTGGTGTTACCATTTTTCACAGAAACAATTTAGTCTTTCCTTCTAAAAAAGCTACTGCACAGCATAATACCACTATGTATTACACTATAACCTTCAGGAACCGTACAGCTTAGTACCTGCACTAATACATCATACCAGTTCGCTTGAATCAATGCCTACTGTGCGAAGGGACAGAAGTATGGTTTCATATTATGAAGACAGAGGTTTAAAGGGCTTGCAATACCTTTCTGTAAAAAATAAAATAAAATTATACATAGATGTACATGTTTTATATATTAAATAAGTTCCAGCCCTTTCCTCTGAATAACTGTGCAAGAGCAGGTCCTAAACCAGGATTTGAGTACACTTAATTGTGTTCAGGACATTGGTAGAAGACAATACATGAAGAAATTAACACACAGCTCAGATCAATCACTACTTAATTTACAGAGCTTGGTGTTCTTGGCATACAATGTGCTGAGTTACAAGGGACTTCATTAATCTAAAATGGATCCTCAGTAAAGCAACTATTTACAGAGCAGCAGCATCCTGGTTGACATGTGCACGTAGGTTGGTTTTCAGATAACCCTGCTATTCTTCCACCTCTTCCTCAAACTTATCACATCCCAAAATGGGAAAGTGAGAGAACAAGATTCTCCAAGGCATCTCTTCCAACTTCTACCAGAAAAAATACATTTGAATCCTTCACTTCAGAACAGTTAGTGCTGTTCTTACAGAAAGGGTATTCAGAATATTTACTTCTTCAGTAATTAGAAACCACATTTCCAGCTTTGACATTTCTTAGCCCGTTTGCAGCTGGTTTTTAACCAGCAGCTTAAATACAGAGCATCAGAGAAGTAGTGATTTGTGACCGATGTTTTTCTTCCCGCTGAATAAAAAGTTCAATGTGATGCTTCTTGAAAAGCCTTAGAAAAGCCACAGCCCTCCGCTTCTGTTCTTGATCTCCCTGCAAAAAAGTGACCACCACCAGACTCATTAAAAACAACTTGATGATTGCTGCCTGCCCATGTTTTTTCAAAATGCTGTATACACAGTGAGCTAACTTTAATTCTGCCATTCTTCCCATTGTGCAAACAGTTCTCTCGGCTGGGAACGTGCTAATCAGGCTCCACAGGTCCAACTCACACCATAAACACATGTCACAACAGCAGGCTGAATTTACCAATTTACTTTCAATTCCTGCTGTTCTCTTGCTCCAATGGCTTCCAACTCCTGTTTCCATTTAAATAAATAAAAAAAACCAAAACCAAACAACAAACAACAAACCAAGCAGGTTTTCCAAGAAGAACATCTACATCTTGGGGAAAAAAAAACCCTACCAGAACAAAAATCAAAACCAAAACCTGATCTGATTCTTTGCTAAGCATTCATTTTTCCTGTCTTTACAAAACATCTATGAACCAGACCTTCCAATGCTGACTTTACACGTAAGTACATATGCTTCAGAAAGTAGTCACAGTCTAATATCACCTCCCTCCTTCCTGCCATTGGGGAATATACCAGTTGTTTATTGAAACACACCAACTAGAGATTCTAGACCTCAGGGACAGCCCCTGGCCTTCAGGCCTCACATTTTCCAGCTCTGGTGTTTTGGAGTTAGCACTGGCACACACAGCTTATTCAATATCCTCCAACTGCCTGGCCTCCTTCTTCATCTACTAAGCACTGACTCTGAAGTCACTGCAAAACCATCTGCCAACTACAATCACTCCATTTTGGACAACATTCACACTGGATACAGCACATCTACTCTGATCATCACGGACGAAAAAACGTGTTAAGACATTTGCCTTAAAACTGAGCTAAATCTGTAAAGTGCAGGATCAAATTCCATTCTTAAAGTAAGAAAGCCACAGGCTTCAAGTTATGTCAGTAGTAACTTCTCCAGCTATATAAAACCCTGGTGCCCTGAGCTCATTACAACCTACACAAGTTCCAAAAAGTACAAGCATAACGATATGAAATGGCACCCAGTCAGGCATGCATAAGGCCAACCACCACAAGTAATTCTTATTTAAAAATCAATTGCATTAATGGTGCACAGAGCAGTTCTTTTTAATTTGACAAACTACCACATATAACCTCACTTGTGTTCCGTACTTACAGAACAATATTAAGTGTCTGGAGTATCCAAAACATTTGGAGGATTTAGATTCAGAAGGAACAAACCTAAAGATGTGGGACATCCACACTGCTAGGGGATTGTGCTGCAGCCGTGCTTTTGGGGACAGCCAAAAGCAGCCTTCCCACCACACAGCTATGTCCCCATGCTCCTCCACCAGCTGCTTCTCAGGTGGGTGCCGTGAAGCAAGCACCAGGCTCTGCTGGGATGAAGCTTCCTGTTAGCCCAAGCTTTCTTAGAATGGGTCCAAGATTCAACTGAGGGTGGCATCCAGTCTGACAAATTTCAGCCCTTTTAAATTTAAAACTTTTAAATATTGGACAGTTTTAAATAAGACTTTGCCACTAGGCCTGTATTCAGGTCAAATACACTGTAGAGCCTCTTACAGAGAGAGAAGTGCTACCCACCTGAAACACATCTGTACTGGGTGTATCCAGCAGTGTGTGGAGAGTGGGAGGCTACTGGGGCCGGTGTGGGGGCCACCAGAACTATCCCATGCAGATGGTTCCAGATGGTTCCAGATTGCTCAGTAACAGCCCAAATGAGAGCTGGGAAGGGGGACATGTTTCCATACATTACAGAAGGGCCAAAGGCAAAAGACAGTACCACAGGTCACAGCTGTGTGAGTCACTTAAAAAGGGTATACTAACAATTCAGTGCTGAGTTCTGCTAAACATAAACCAAACCCTAGAAAACAGGGCCTTTGCAGTGCCTTGCTCCTTCTCATAAAGTAATGAAAGTAACCAGCATAATTCAGAAAAGTACTTGCAAACAAATTAAACGATCTAGCATTCCTCCAGTGTGGTTTTTAAGTCAGTTTATCATCATCTTAAATGAGGCAAACAGTAGCACATTTCACAGCGGCACCTTCTCTGGCATTGCTTATCATTAACAAGCATATGCATGGCGTACTGGGGATTCCTCTGTTCTAGCACACAAATCACAATATACCCTGGAAACAGAAGGTGTTTATGTAGAAAAGAACATCACATATTTTCCATCCTCTTCATGTCAACAGGAGTCTGGGTATCTTCTGCTTTCTGCACTGCACTTATCTGAACACTCTCCTCAGAGTGCAAACGAAAAAATAAAAATCCTAAACAAACAAACAACAACAATGAAAAAAAAAACCAACAAACCAACCCCAAACAAAAACCCCAACCTAATTCCTGAAAGCAGTTAAGTGGATTTAGATAATGGGCTTTAAAGTATTTGATATTCCTACCAAAGAAGTTGGGCAATCTATTGTCGCCCATCTTTAGAGAAACTCACCTAAGCCAAAGGATGGTCAATTGTCTACAGTGTGCAAGCATCCTCCTGTTCCTGCCTTTGCAGCTCATTAGTTCTCCTGCAGCTTGCAATGAGGCTTGTAGGGGAGGACTGACAGGCATCTAGAACAGCAACTTTCTCTGCCAGCACTTCAAAGTCAGCTGCAGTTTACTAAGCACTTCAAAAGATAAAACTCTGTTGCACAAATAAATGAGTGGCACGCTTTCACTGTAAGAGTTGAGGAAAGTAATATCTAGACCAAAGTGTGAATATCTGACTTCTCAAAGAATGTATATTTATTGGCAAAATTAAACTAGGGATGAATTGCCCATATTGCTGAGAAATATTCTGATGGGGAAGAAAAAAATGTTAGCAACACACTTGAATTTTTATAGAAAAGTTGAAGTATAAGTTTCTTCAGGACAGAAGAAACAAAATGGTCACTGAGATTTCAAGAACTCTGTTGATTTTTTTGCCACCGTATACAAGGCTTAAACGAAAAACCCCAAATAAATCCAGACCTAACAACTACACTCATAACTGTCAGCATTAGAAGCTTCATATGACCCTCCTCTGCCAGCTTCAAATGCACACAGAGAAGTCTTATTCATAGAAAATGTAACAGACAATACTTTAATGAATTTTTAAGTCATGTTATTTATTCCAAGGTAAAGTGTTAGAGTTCTTCAAAACCACCAAGTCAGTAACCTTTCCCTGCCTGGAAAAAAACACCTCACCTATACTTTGTCTTGTACTTAACGCCTTTAGCTGACATCTGAGGCACTTAGGTAGTATCGAAGATACAAACCCTTCCTCCAAAGCCTTTCCATGCCTTCTTCATTTCTAGCTGAATTTGACAGTGTGAAATCCAAATATAATCCAAATCTGCTAGAAAATACAATTGGACTCCCAGCTCACTTCACAGACGACACAAGACTTCTGATAGGAATTTATTCAGGCCACTGAATAAATTGCCCAGAGCAATTTGCCTTATTTAGGCAGATTTTTATTATATTAAAATCAGTTCATTTTAGTTCTTCATCCATTACAAATCCGGAAGTGTCAAAAGCACATTCACAAATAATGTGACTCTATAGAGCTGTCAGGACTGGAAATCACCCTGCCTACATTGAACTGTGTGCCTCGCTGCTGAGCTGCTACCTGCCCATAGGATACCCACAGAACCTCCTTACCTGTTATTCTCACCCACACTGAAACTCCTACTTCCAAGGAGCTCGTGTGGTCCTTCATGAGGACGCAAATGCTTGACAAGAAGGGAACCTGGTCTCAGCTGTAACTGAATACTGACAGAAATTGAAAACAGAACTTGTCTGGAGTCACTGAGTATATTGTGCTGGAAAATTAATGCTTTAATACCAAGTGCAGTAATCCAATCAAGCTGTAAACTATATTACGGGAATTACAATTCACTTGCTGTTGTTTGATTATGTAACTGTTTGAAATCCACATTTATTTACTACGTCTTGCAGATTTTAACATGAATGAGCTTCAGTTACAGACCTCAAATGGATTCTCATCTTTGAGATACATTTAGAAAGACTCATAACACACTTAATTCTCTACCTGTCAGTTCCTGAAAACTGAAGATAATGATGTATGCCAATCACTTATTTAAAGAAAGATTTAGTGAATTTAGACAAACCACACTGATCTGACAAGCAGGTCAGATCTAGGCTGATCTGAAAGGGAACACTTGTATGAGCCAGGGTAGGATTTTACATTTGCTGTCTACTGCTGAGCTCACCTGCTTTGGTCGTGTCTCTGTTCATGACACTCCAGAATAGTAAATCCAAAGGTGGTTACCATCAACTTGCACTGCAAAACTCCCATTCATAGAACCAGACAATGAACAGATGAGCAATTGCCTTCTCACCATACTCAGCCCATCTGAACAACCACCAGACTGGCCTCAGACACAGCTTTGATCCAACAGCAGAGCTATCACTCAGTGGTCTTCAATTTAGAAACTGAAGCAAGTACCACAGAGCAGGGTATTAAAGGCAAACCAAAACAACTAACAGCACAGCCGTGCCGCAGCTAAGAGTCCAGAAACTTTCAACTCCAGCTTCCCTAAATACAATGCTCAACTACAATTAACCATCTTATTTGCTAACAAACATCACTCAATTGCTTTTGCAACTACTCTGGCATTTCTGAGCACTTGTTCCCCCCAGTGAAGACATTTACAGATAATTTCTTTCTGGAGATTAACACCAGTGCTTCAAAACCCACACATCATTCAATCTCACCACTCGCTATACAGCCTTGCAAAATGTCTGAGCTACAACATAATTTGAGCTAGGCCAAGCAGCAAAAAGTGCTCACTGGATCAAGCAAGACGTAAGAAATTAACAGGAATCTTTTCCCTGATAATACCAAGCATTTGTTCCAAAGGATTAACTTCATTTCAGTAGCTCCCTAGTTCAACTGCCTCAAGGGAATATTTAATTCCTGCACTGTGAATCAAGGGCATTTACCTAGCATCCTGTATTACTGAGAAGAAAAAAAAAAAATTCAAAAACTGTGAACGCCTCAGATTTTGCTTATCTGAACTGCTTCTTTAGCAAAGAAAATGGCAGAAATGGGTCTACATATCTCCTATAAAATTACTGTTGGTAACTCTGAAATCCTGGCCATACTGTGAGCTACACATGTGCTGCAGCCAGGGACTTTAAGACAAGGTACAAAGTCATGGATCTGCCACACACAAGCATCCCATCATCTACAGCAGCTCTCTACACTTCAGCCCCTCCTTATACCTTTAGAACAGGTTGACAATAGGGTTAATCTTAAAGCTCCTACATTTAACACTCTTAATGTGTAAAAGACACTCTCTGCTCCTTCACGAGGCAGACCTTTCTTCAGAGTGACAAACAGAAGAACCACCTATTTCCTAGACTAAGTAGCTCAGACAAAAAAGGTACCATTTGGTAGTACGATGTGTGCTTGTGCATACAAAGTCAGACCCAAGTATAGAAACTCATGGCTATGCTTCCCAGAGTAGCTACATAAGAAGACACAATCTGTAAGAATGAAGAAACTACCTGCAAAAACATCTCTTTATGCTCTTACACCTTGCTGCTCCTTGGAGAGAACAAGTCAGGAGTTAAAATTCCATGTGCTATTTATTTTCAGGAAATACACAGCTAATCAACAGTTACTTCTGTCCTGTATTCCATCTCTGTGTTACTATGTCTTTACAGAGCCCATGGACAATTAGGAATTGTCTTTTAAAGAGAACTCAAGGCAAGACTTTGAAGCAACAGGGACTAGACTTCAGGCTAGACCTACTATAGCCGTGACATGAAATTTACCTAACCCTTTTCTCCTAATGAAGTATTCTTACATTATTTCTTCTACTACAAGGGATCCGTATAAATACAATGGCATTACTTGTATTACTGTAATTGTGCTGCTATAAATGGAATCATAACCAGTGTAGTAACTAATGCTTTAATCCAGCACCTTCTACAGACTTCTGGAAGAGGTCTATGCAGTATGATAAACATAGAACAGCATTTACAGCAATATTATTTCTGGTGCAAAACATGGTTTCAGAGACACTACAGGCATACAAGCAAGAATTACAGAAACATACTGTTGATGTAGAAAAACAAATCAAACCAAAGTATCATCAGGCAAAGATGAAACTGCAGAAAACAAAACTTAAGATGCAGTTACATTTACAACAAAAGGTAAAGCAAATCTAGGGAGCGATCAGCATTCACCCTTCAAATAAGGTTGGGAATTTAATGGTCTCTCGGTTGGACATACTGAAGAGTTGTCTCACAGTAGAGGAGGTTGAATAGTATCTAACTATTTAGACAACAGCTGGAGTCAGATGCTTAAGAACTAGGTATGCAGCACTACCTGTTCCTCTCCCAACACAGCCGTGCCATACAGCACCAGGCCACCAGCTTTGCAGAGAATTTGCAAGGCCTCAGACAGTAGCTTGGCCTGCCCTGCTCTTCCTAAACCCTAAAAGTGTGAGAGCGGTGCTGGATGAGGCAGCACAGAATACATGTATTGAAGAAACAAATAGCTTCTAAGATATGAAAAGGCTATTATATAATAAACTGTAATCCAACACAGAGCTGGGGACTGGTGAAGAAAGAGGAAGATAGAAAAATATGTTAGCAAATATGTAAAAACAATCTCAAGTGGATCCCATAATGACAAAGGAAAACAAAACAAGATGAACATCCTTATCCTCCCAGCACAGGACTCCACTACAGCACCACCAGTACAAACCTACTGATTTAGGGCCCAGAGGAACAGTGGAAGGAGGAGCACACCCCCAAAAAAGAGGGACGAGAGAAGTGCCTTTATGGCATTTTACCTGCATCGTTGAGTTTTTTTGTAAGAATTAAATCTGGATTAACAACATTTTGAATCTCAAGGTTTCAATTAAATTTAAAAAAAGTCTTGCCTTTAGTTAGTAGGGGGTGCTGCCTCTGTGCCCATAAACAAGATTTTGAACCTTAGACGGAAATGGCAACTTGATATAAAAACAAATAAGTTTTAGAAACTGACAAAGTAAAAACCAAACTAAACCCCCTTTGCAGCTCTTGTGCGACTCCTACTAATAAGCTAGAGCCAGTCACAATATTTTCTTCTGTTCAGAAGTGTGTAATTGAAAGTCACTACGATATCCTGCCTCTCCTCATGTCTTCCAATCACCCCTAAACAAATCTTGACAAAACTATTTCAAAATTCTTTTCAATTTGCTAGGAGATTTGTTAGAAAGGAAGATGAATACACTGAGCTTTGTCAATCTGCAAGATGGGAAAATAACGTTGAAGTATATAAACAACAATAAAGAAACTTCAGCTGTCCCAAAGGTACTACTAGAAAGGAAAAATGAGGATATACAGCAAACAAAACTTCTTGACAAATGAAGTGTTTGGCTCTCTCTCAAGGAAACCACCATGATTCGCTGTTCCTCAAGAATTCTGAAACTCAGTAATAAGCAAGAAAACCATCTCACACTGACAAGGAAACAAATTATACAATCTATCATCTTCTATTGCTGACTTCTATTTCTCTGAATTAATATCATGTGTGTTTAATTGAGGCTGGAAATTTTGTGCTTTGCTGCTGCACTACTTTCAGCTTTCAGCATAATTCTCACTTTACTCACAGGCAGGAGAACTGGGACCTGCTCCACATTAGCATATGCTGAAACATTCTACCTTCCACTGAAAGGGAAGTGCTGTCCCATCATCACTTGACTGGTCACAAGTCACAAGCTGAAAATTTACAACTCTTAAATTTTAGGCTGCAAAACATCTGCTGTATTTTACCTGTGTAAAGTGCAAGCCTGTTGCTGCAGAACCCAAGTACCAGAAGGACACCTGTGCTCAGTAAAGCAACAGCATATTTTCCACTGACTGAAAGTCACAGAAAGGTTTTGCTGTTCAGTTTCCACAAGTGATATCTACAAATAAACTTGTATTTTTAAGTAATCAAAAGCCTCACCAACATGAGAAAGTGGTTTGTGGCATATGAGAACACCTAGCACCTTGTGCCAGAGATGAGTTAAGAAACTCATTTCCCCCCTTCTTTTAGAGCACAAGCTCTATTCCTGTCTCTCCAGCACAAGGCAGGACTGCCAGCACCGGCCCAGGTAACACAGCTGGTTGCCACACACAAACTCCACAGCCAGCAACTGATGTTACCCATGCCAGTCCTCTATACACTGAGGGCAAGCCCATACCAGAGCTTTACAGTCCCATGCCCTTCCTACTGCTGTTAGTTGTGCTACCAGGTGTAGGATACTGCTAGTATACTACTTGAGTTACACCATTGGTTTCACTTGGTTGCACTGACATCATTTAACATCCTTTCCTGTGTGTTTCTCAACCTTACTGCCTGAGCCGGCCTGATAAGACATTTCCAGGGAAGTGTAACAGTTGATGCCAGCTAAAATTAACCCTATTGTTTAACGAAGAGAACTATAGCAGTTCCTTGGACTAGAAACTGCAATTTAAAATTTCTCTGTAGAAATCTTATCTCTAGGAACATACACTGGCATTGAAGGTTCATCATTAAAATAACCAAAAAATGAAGGTCCAAATAAAAATTCAATCATGATCTAAATTCTCAGCTTGCATGATCATCAACTAAAGTTATCATCTGTTAATTCACACAACTAATTCTGAACTCCCTGCTGCACATGTAAAATGTCCTGTTTGGCGGAAGAAGATAAAGCAACTGTGGCATGGCAAAGAATGTCACTTGAATACCTCCACAGAAATTTTGGAAACAATACAAAGCTGTCTAGAACCCTTCTTAACTCCAGTTATTTCCTTAAATAGTAACAGGATCAGATTTTGTATGAGAAGAAAGTATTTCCTGATGAAATCTGAGGTAGTGGCTGAGATGTATCAGGTGCCAAATTTAATAATCCAAAGTGATGAAAGTATTTTCCTAATTTGTGTTTAAAAAATCCTAATTCTTTTAAATTAGCCTAATTTAAGCCTTCATTGATCTGCTAAAAAAATAAATCAAGAAATACTGTAAAAATTGTGCCAGATGTATCAACCCAAAAGGTTATCACTAACGACTCTATCAAAAACACAATTTAGCACCATTTACTGCCACCATGACAAATATGACAGGTTTACAAATTAACACATTGGTTATTAATGTTAACATTCATGTTCTGTCAGGTCCTCCCATGACTAATCAAAATCTAGCTTTGACTACTGTGACTAATAAGTAATCCTGCTTAATAAAATTGCATTATCTTGTATCTTAATTATAGCCATTTCAGAGCCTCATCTATCAATGAGTGATAAGTAAAACTTCTAATGGTTCACAAGCAGAATGAAAAACGACTTAGTGCCCACCCAATGGACTAAAATCATCTGTTCTCTCATCTCTCTCCAAAAGATGTGCTGAGCTTAGACCAAACTCAGACTTACAAAACTCAGCATCAAAGCTCAGGAATACTCACTTCACTTCATAGAGCATATAAATGTGGTAAAAAACAGTATAGAATTTTGTAGCATAGCAAGCATAACTCAGACCTGGCTTCCAGCTACCCATGGTGGGAGCTACCATACCACATTTCTCGGGATGAACACTGCCATCTTCCACAGTATTGGTAAAGAAAGAAAATAGTTACTGGCATAAACAACTGGTATTCTAGTTCAGCATTGGGGCTGTGACTGCAAGGCTATGTATTACCCCAATTGCAGGAATTTTTCAACCTTTCTTCTGATGTAACTGATCCAGACACAGACTCAACACCTGAACAACAGGCAACTCAATCTCTACTGGTATTTCCACACATGAAAGGGTCAGTCTTGGACCTGCTCTGTGGGTCATGAAAATAAAGCGTAACCTTCAGCTTTCAGGCTTGGAAGACTTTCCTGAACACAGAATGAATGGTAGGAGCAATCACTTTCACCAACTGATATTCAAAATAAACATGTTAGTGACATTACGATAGAATTTCTCAGTTTGAACTAATACTGAAAAAATCTCACCATCTATTAAGTTAATTATGGAGGGAGGGTTTACAATCACATGTAATTGTAAAAATCCAAACTCATTTGCATTGTTTTCCACTAATTCTCATTTTCACCAATTGAGTGTAACTTTAACATTCATAAAACATTGTTTACAGGCAAATAAATAGGTCCTTTTCAGTGTGGGATATAAAAACTAGCCAATATCCTTTATCTTTTATTAGCACAGCAAGCATGTTTCTAAGTCACACTTCTTAATATTGTCATGCAATAGTCAGCACAGGCTTCAGGCATGGTTTCCTTCCACTCTAAGAATTGGAAAAAAGGACAGAAGATCTCCTTCTCCAGTTTCCCAGCCATGCCCAGGTGACAGTGGCAATCAGGCTAGTGCCAGACTTGTATTTTATTGTTTTAAAACTGCTGCTATTCCAGGGCTAACATTAAATATTCTTCCACAGAACTGAACTAAGTTTCTGACAGCAAAGATGATTAAAAGGGAGTCTACTTCTGTAGAAAGCACAGACTGCAGGAACTGTCAACCTTTTAAGTTCTAGAAATCAGGATAGAATTACTATGCAAACCAATACACAGCCAAAGATCCTAAGCGTGAGGGCAATACACAAAACTACTTCGTTACCTGCTTGTCAAAACCAGAAGACCAGACAGAGAGACTGGAGATTTGAAGTCATGGTCACAGGGACACTGACCTCAGCAGGAGCCTGAATGGTGGGAAAGCACCAAGACTGTGGATAACTGAGGCTGGGCATGCAAACTGCTTCACTTTTACTATCATCCAAAGAGGAGATGCAGAATAAAAGCAGATAAAAAACTGCAGTGCACTCCAGCAGGTTAGTGAAGGTCAAACTCTGCAAGAGACAATGCATTCTAATGAATATTTCCCTGAACTCCTGAAAGATTAGATTCAGCACATCTTTAAATCCCACCAATATATTAAACTGCTAAAAAAAATAAAATAATAATAATAAAAAAATCTATCAGACGTGCAAACTGAAGAAATATCTTACTTGTCCTGGCCAAGCTTGTCAAGTGCAAATTTAAAAAAAAAAAAAGATGTAGGACAGGTATCTAAAACCAGAAAAACTACTTATTCTATCTAACAGGAACCACCACTGTAAGGAAAGAGATTTAGCTGTCAATACTGTTCCCATAAGACATAAAAAAGTCTTCAAGTTGTGTTGACACACAAGTAGCAAGTCTTCTGATAATGATGAGACCTGCTCATTTGCAAGCTAACATAGCTAATGGGATGAAACAGATCCCCACGCCAGTGAATTAGAAAATGCACTGAATCTAAAATGGATGACAGTTTACACATATTTATTCAATACACATATACAGGTTTAGACTGGTACAAAATTCCCACTGTATAGACCAGTCTTCAGAAAGGACAAAAGAGGGAACCTCATTATCCACTGCAACCATATCTACCTTTAACTTATGTTTTTCCTTGACACACACCACCCACTGTTAATGTGAAGTTAATGAACTGAAGAACCAACAATGATAAACAACTATCTGCCACTCTTCTGATGATACAAAAAATACAAAATAAATGGGTTATAGGGGGATATGTTACATGCAATTAAAGCCATGATGACCATACAGGCACATCTTTGTGCAATAAGAGTGGTAAATATTTCAACATCCGAGTCATGTCTGCAGCCACAACTTACTTTTATAAGGTCAGTGCTCAGCACCTTGCCAGATGAGACACAGATCATCCACCTCTACCAGAGAGATAGAATTACATAAAGGGAACAGATGAGAGCTTAAACCAGCAGTGTCACGTAAGCAGGTGATACAAAAAAGCCAAACCAAAACACGGGCATACAAATGTTGGTGCTGCTATTGCCTTTGCTCCATTTGACATGGGACACGGTGATGTGGTGGGGCCTGAGCTGGATGGTGAGGAACAAGGTAGGTTGAAGTTAAACCAGCAGGAACAGAACTTCACTTTCAACAGGGCAGAGAAGCCCAGAAAGTGGTTTCTTCCCATTCCAGCTATGCTTCCTCCAACTCCCATCCAAAGGTAAACCTTAACAGTGATCTGCCCAGCCACAAGCACTGCATGCTGACTGCAGCAGTCTCAAAAGAGCACGTCATTCCTGGTCCTCTGAACACCCATAAATCCCAACCACACCTTGTCAGCAGCTACCTGCAAGTCATCAGCCATGTTGACACGATGTGCTGCCTTCTGTGTGTAATAAAGCACATAATTTCCTTAAAAACTTCAGGTTCCACATCACTGATTTCAACCTGATTCTGTATTAGAAAAAAGCAACTTATTAAGATCCTGACAAGTCGCTAAATGCTTCCTTCTACTGAAGCTCTTTCAGTATTTAGAAATTTCCTACAGATACAAACTATTATGTACATGTACCACTTCCAAAAAAAAAAAAATTATGTGGAGGAAATAAGAAAAATTCTAAATTGTATTTTATATTCTCCTTTCCTGTCCCACTGAAGACTTTTTCCCTAGGAGTAACAAAGGCAACAATTGACTCCTTGTTGCCTGCCTGCTTTTGGGAAAGCTGAAGCAGAGACCTGCATCTTATCCAAGAAAAATAGTTCCAAGATGGCAAAAGTCACAAAGACTACCTAAGGAAGTCATCTGACCAGTGATGCTCTGCATTTACTAGAGAGCTATTCACCTAGCCAGAGAAATTCTCCCTCCTTCAGGAACTTGCAATTTTGCTCTTGTCCATCTCATGCTCAAACGTGGCACTGAAAACCAGGGAACGTGCTACGGCAGCAGGGAAAAGAAAACAGAGATGTTCTTTAACATTTCAGGAGATGCCAGGTGTAGCCTGCCAACACCTCAACAACTATCTTGCTACTTAACGCAGGGAAAATTCTCCTGCAGTAGATAGGAGCAATTTAGTACAACTGCTAAATTAGTATAGGTGGTGGCATAATGTAACATGCCTGACATAGCTTCAAGCTGGGCATGGGAGACCTTCTTACGCCTTTCCAAGACAAGGATACATAGTGGGTGGGAAGGTGTGTTTCGTGACTTTTCAAAAGGCATTCATTTGGTAGTGACATAACATCTCTTCACAGATGCTTTATGGAGACATTATAGTACACTGCAGTCACAAGATCCCCCCTACCATCCTTGGTGGGGGAATGAAACAAAAAAAGGTGGTGTAAAAAAAGGTAGATTTAGATTTGAGATTAGGAATCAATCTTTCCTGGGGTGGGGGGAAGCCCTGGCACAGATTTCACAAAACAGTAGGGGTTGGAAGGGACCTTCAGAGACCAAGTCCAGCCCTCCTGCCAAAGCAGGTTCCCTAGAGCACAGGGTGCCCAGAGAAGCTGTGGCTGCCCCAGGATCCCTGCAATGGTTCAAGGTCGGCTTGGATGGGGCTTTGGGCAGCCTGGGCTAGTGGCAGGGGACTGGAACTCCACGATCCCCAAGGTCCTTTACAACCCAAACCTCTCTCAGTGTTAAAGCTTCCCAAACACATGGCATGTATGAGCAGTGTGTTATGTTTATAGCAGCTGTATATCACAGGCTGAGCACGGCAATACCTATCCATTACACTACTGTAACACTTCACACCCCAAACTTACAGCCACTGCACCCAACACATTTCTGAATGAGAAGGTAAACAGCTGATGTGCAATTCACTAAAAAATGGGGCAACATACGAGTGTAAGTAATAACTACGGACTGAACCTTTTCCAGGCCTTTCTGCTACACAGAGCTAGCTGTCATCTTCAGACACTGCAGCAAAGACTGAAATTCTAATTGGTGAAGTTAGGTTGCTGAGCCAATCAACATTCAAATAGTTCCTTTTATGATGCTGGAACAGACAGTAATTTGTACAGGAAAAGTTTCTTCCACTGCTGTTTTTCCCATTTAAAGCACACAGGCACATTTACCTTCAGGTATCATAGTTACAATATAGTGTTGCTACAGAGGCAAGCTTAAAGAGCTTTTGAAATGAACACTTCTACTTTTCAAAGGAAACAGGAGCATTTTACAGATTATTTTCCAGTAAAATTGATGCCTTCCAACAATATGCTTGCTGAAGAGGACATAAGAATGATTAATAGATGAGAATGCACTGTGGGCATATCAGCTGATAATGTCTCTTCACTAGAAAAAACCCCAGGGAATGTCAGCTGTATGCATTACACAGTATTCCCAGCAGTTAACCTACCTGAACAGTACTCTAAGTCTCCTAAGCCACAGACTGAAGATGGACAGACATAAGGAAGGAGAAAGTGAGGTAACAGTGTAAAGGACCACGCTACATCTCATTTGTTTTATTTCTCTGACCATGTCTAAACAATTTGAATCTAGAGTGACTTGCAAAGAGAATGAGTCACTCAAAAATTCATCAGTAGGATGACACCTACTATCATCCCCACACTATGACATTCTGCCATTTCAGCAAAGTAAAACGTATTTGGTTATTTATCTTCCCTTAATGTTACACTTTCAACCTTTACCACAATCTGCCTTCAGGGTAGGACTGTGTTCAGAACAGCAACGAAACAAATAGTTCTGTTTGAACTGAAATGGTTTAATCTATTTTCTTTTCATTTTTCCTTCTTTACTACAACCCAGGTCTTCAACTGTTAGCTCTTGGTTTAAAAGCAGGGAGCCATGTTAAGATAATTAACAGAAGGTCTACCTAGGGGCTTTCCTGGGTAATTTGCAGCTTGACTGACCCATAAAAAAATTATAGGGAAATAAGTCTGTGGTACGTAAAAGTAATGGGTGTTTGTTCAGTTCAGCACTACTTAATTACTTTTCCTTTAGTTCAAAGTAAAAAGGAAATAATTTACTCTTCAAAACATGTCAGGAGCTAATTTTAAATAACTGACATCAAAAGAAACTATGAAACAGAAAAATGTGAAATTCTTCTTATGTTAAAATGCAACAGCAGCAAAAACCCCACCCCTCTTCTGTTCTATACACATTGGGTAGTTTCCCCTTTAACAGGGTACATGACTAAAGTGAGTATACAGGGAGTATACTAATGACAGCTCAGGAAGCAAACAACAAGAAAATAAATGGCATTGTAGCTTAAAAGATGAGTAGGTTTGTACTTAACATGTAGCTGTTCAGGACACCCATCCTCATCAGATTCCACTATATAGTTATTAACAGCCATAAAAGATGCCTGAAACCAATTCAGAAGTATGTGATTTCCTGCAAACACACATTTTCAGAGTTTATTAGTGCACAGGGAGCATAAGAACAAATCCAATGATACCAATAGTCAAAAGTGTCTGTCTACAGCTGTCTGTATCCTATTTTATTCTTCATGATGTGTAAGAAATCCACTGTCCAGACATAATTCATTTTAAAGTGCAAAGTTAAGATTCTGAAGAGAAGTGAAACAGAGCAAGAATCAAGTACAGGTGTGTCTCAGGCAGTTTCCCTCTGTTCTGGACTAGAAGTAAGCCAGAACTGTTCCCTGGCATGCCTGTGCTCCCACCCAAAATCACATCTCCCTTGGCCACTGCCACAGGCAACCTCATCAGAAAAACAAAGCCTAAGCAGGGTGGAGGCTGAAAATTCCTTTAAAGCTAAAAAGCATCTTTTCCCGTTTCTACCAATTCAGCAGCAAATAAACTATAGCTCTACACTGACGTCTGGCCTGCGTGGGGTAAAAATTTATCTTTTTGTCTTCTGGTTTCGACACCTGAAGAGAGCGTTCTGGGGAGAGGGCTTCCAGCAGGCCGGCCATCGAGCAGCAGCCAGCGCGTGGGGCTTTCTGCCGCTTCCACTGTGCGCTACGAGACAGGTGTTTTGTGACCACAGGATAAAACTACAGTTCCACATACATACACCTGCACATCAGGCTAGTGAAGAGTGCTCAAAGTGTAAATTTCAAATTGGGACTTTGCACAAAATGTAATTGCAAGGCAGGATTCTTAAGCTTCTATAAGAACTTTATTGCAAAGAAATATTTTATATAAAGGCCTCTGAGATAGTTATAAATGCTACATATAAGCAACTATGAGTAACTGACCGCTCAGAGAAAGAAGAAAAGTAACACAAACAAAAGTTTGTATTGAGTAAATCCAGAGGAGATAAATGCTTACTAGGGATAAGATCTAGCTTTTAATTTGCAAGCTGTACTAACTTAGCCATCACTCCAGTTTTGAAACATATATCCTGTCCCCAGAAGCAAAGTATTTGTGTTGGACACCACGGAAACAAAAATACTATTTGTATATTTATTAATCAGGCTGAATGATTGAGCTGAGGTACCATCTGGATGGAGAGATGTCTCTGTCCTGACACAATTTCCTAACAAGTTCATTTTGTCAACATACTTCTCTTGTATTCTGGAGTTTCAATGACCTAGTTTACCTCAAACATTTCCTCAGAATTAATTTCCAACTGAAACTAATCTGTGCAGAGTATATCTGTGTACTTTTCCAACATGGGAACTAAACCTCACCAAATCAACTTCTGATTTCTCCACTACAGTACTGTCTTCACAGATTGCCACAGAAGTACAGAAATATAGTTACTCAATAAATCTGAAGAGAAGGTGAACTAAATAGTGACATTCCTCAAGCAGAAAGGGATTAATCTGTTTAATAAATGGCTGAGCTACCAGTTGACACCTGGTAAGTGCTTCCTCTTTTCTTCACCAACTACTGCTGAGCCAAAAAGCACCTGTTTCTACCCATTACTCTAGCTGTAATTATTGGCTTTTATTAGTTTGTGCTGTGGTTTAAGTTGGTTTTATTGATACTTAATGTCAGTTGAGATGAACATATTTCAGATTTCATTCTGTAATAAAACAGAATCTAAGCCTAGTTTTAGTAAGAATGTCCTCAAACATATTTACATCTACTAAACCTACACCGCTTCTGTAGAAGTATTTTTTGCCTTGTTAGTGCAAATTTTGTAGTTACAGAGAATTAACCGGCTGGGGAAGGGCACTCAGACCATGGATATCATCTTTACAGATTAGCTCTGGCAATCTGTGTAAAGCAAGTTAGGCAAAGTCAAACCCAAAGTTCTCTCCCTCTTGAGCCAGCTCACAGTGTTTCAGGACTTACTTGAATAGGAATTTCAAAGCTAACTTGTTCCCTGTGAGTTTTATCAAGACTGATAGTTATGTAGAGAAGGAAAGCATGTAGCTGTTCAGACTGAAAAAAAACCTTCCCAATGCAGACTTTTGTGAGATATCCAGAAAGAAAACTTTAACTTTGGAGAAAACATGATAAAAGGCATCACAACAAGAATCAACCCCATGACACATCTTTATGAAAAATGGTCTTCAGGTATTTCTGCAAACGCAAGCACGTGTATTTTCCTCAGTTAAGAGTTCCTCCCAACTGCACACCACTTCAAAAAGACCTGTAACACATGCTTGCACATCTTAGCTGTTTACACTGAAATGGGATCTAAAAGATGCTGGATTGATACTTTCACTAACAGAAGTCTTCAACACAGAATCCGCACGCAAGCACAGCAGTGTCACAAGCACGCTGCATGTATTTCTCAGCCTTAAAACAACTGTAATTAGTAAAGATTTGGGAAAACAAGGGTACAAAACTTGTAAAGGTTAAAGATAGTAGTTCCTTCTACACCAGTGAAGACCAAAACCATCAGCATACATGGAAAACAATATTGTTCAAACACCAGGAAGAGGGACCAATATAAAAGAACCCCAAACGGGGTCAGATTATCTGCTTATTTCAGGTTTCACCTCTAGAGAAGCCTGAGGAACAGGAGTAAACTGTGATGGCTGATCACATCTATTCTGGAACACATACAGCTGCTTCTTGCCACTTTCACCAAGGAAAACAAGATTGTCAGTTCAATGGTTAATGCTATGAAGCTGAAGCTGAACCTGACCCCTAGACCTTATCTCATCCCATCCAATAAGCCATCAATGCAATCACAACTTTGGGGAAGGTAAACTGCTGCCATGCAATACACCGAAAACATGACAAGTAAGGAGCTCGTGGAAGCAAATTGATCTTTCTCTCCTGTTCTGCAAACATGTTACTGGTGATCAGAAAGGCAGTACATAAGTGTTTACATATAGCATTAGCTTCTTAAATGCTTTCAGGCATTTTTTAATGTAAAACTATGGGCACATTTAGTCTGGTATTGGAGCAATCAAGAATTCCATTCATTACTGCTCAGATTCAACGACCTTACACACATAATCAATGGCTAAACTGATAAATGGAAAGACTTCTTAAAAATCTATTTATTGAGTGGTGGAACTAAATGTTTTATTCTTGACAACTGTAATTTATAATTTAGCGACAAAAACATTTGTTCCAGCTGTTCAGACCTATTTCACATAGCAGAGAGGGAGCATGCTGGATTTCCAAAGCCAGACGTTACATTTGGATTGGGAATGGCTTGATTTATTTAGCATATCAAGTTATTAGCTAACTCAAAACAATCAGAAGACATTCTTAGTGTTCATAATTAGAACACTCATCATGGGAGCTACGAGGCTGGAGTTCTTTAAAGCTTCAGTAATAATAAGGTGCCAGAAAAAAAGTAAAACAAACTAGTGGCTTTTAATGTCAGGGCGTTATTTTTTCATGTGACTAAGTAATTTCCTCCATTTAATTGGGATGATTCATGCCACGTATGTTCTATGGCAGCGTTTTAGCATTCAGTTCAAATGTTACCGAACCTGATCTTTTCTATGTCTAATAACCCAAATTCTAGTGTTCCTTATTTCCATTTCCACTGCAGCTCATAAAAACTGACTAAATCTTTTCTTCAGAAAGCTTGGTCCAAAAAGCTGAATTTATTTATTTGTTTGCAGCATGAGAGAGAAGGGCAATTTCTTACTTCCACTAACGGCAGTTCTTGAGCACCGAAGAAACAATAGCTAGGCATAATACATCCAGAATTTCTTGCAATTCTTTTAGTTTCCCAAAAGAAAAATTTCCCCAACCAAAATTGTAACTTGTAATATCAAGTACCTGATCCATTTAATTTTACACATAAAAATGTATGCTAACATTTAATCTAGGTCATGTTTAACTAAAATGTTCTTTCAAATACTTCAAGGTGTATGAATACTATTACCAATTTATGCTTGTACATTCTACATTGTATATGGAAACTAACATTATAAACTTCCACATGAGAAAAATAATTAGACAAGAATAATTTGCTCTGATTTACCTCATAATATCTGTATTGTCATATTTGTTTCCAGCTTGCAAATTCAGCTATCCAATGAAACTAGTGTAAGCCAAAATTGCACCTACTTTTGTCCACTGCCTTGGAAAGTACTGTCATGAGATTACTTTGCATATTTAAGAAATATACTGTGCAGTAACATGAATAAGCATTTTCAAGGATGTTAAAGATTTTTTAAAAGTTTTGTGATATGGGAAAGAAATTAAAAGAAAAAACAAATTACTCTGCATTGGAAAGAAGCCCATTCTTAATCAACAAGAACTCAGAAAAAGCACACAACTATTCCTGGTAGACTATTATATTTTTAACTTTTCTTCAGCTGAAATACATGGCATAGCAACAGGAGAATTTGAGCAAATAGACCTGAGCTCAGATCTCATCTCCAGTGCAGCAAGAGAAGTCGTGACCTCTGGTCGGAAACAGCTCTCTTCATCTATGTTTCTAGATTCATCGCCAAAAGTACATCAGAATCGTCATTATGATAAAATGCCAATTTTCTTTTTACATAAAAAGAGGTTGTTTTTTTTTTAATATTAATCTTAAAACTCAAAGTTTAGCAGTTCTTAGTTTCTGTTCATGAGAGTTCAGGCAGGACTAAGCAAGTGCCTGCATCGTAGGCTTTAACACCTAAACTGCTGATAGAGGACCAACAGGTTCTTGAATGACGCTGAGCATAGTGATGACTGAACAGGGTCTTTTGGTGCTAAATCCCACATTTGTTCTTGTTGTGTCTTCAGCTGAAAATATTAGTAGAGTTCCTCCTACGCTGGCTGAATTTGCAACACACAAAGTGCCCCAGGAGGGAGGCAGACTGGAGGAAAAGAGTTTAAAAATAAGTTTGGGTATGGCAAGGTGCTACACGGTGACAAAATGTCTCCTGTCAAGAACAAGGAGTTTTTAGTGTCAGCAGCAGGAAGTAACCTCTCACAACCAAGCTTCAGGTCTCCTTACCTCTCTCAGATTAGGGACTCTCACCTACTTGAACAAATAAAACGAGAACTCAAGGATAGGCAGGAGTACCTTGCTAGGTATCCCATCAGACAAACACACCATTCCTAGCAACTTTCTCATGCAGGCACATACTGTCAGCTATTTTAACCTGTTTGGTCTGTACCTGCACCACATTTTTACCTTTCTTGTCTGAAAGCAACATGAAAAGACTCTTCAAAGAAAAATCTCAATACTTTGAGATTTCTCTTCCCCTTTGCAGTTGTACATAAAGGGTCAGTATGTTTTGTCATTTAGTCCTTTGTTGCTCAGCATGCAAAAGCCCAGGCTTTTGCTAAAGGCTGGCAGTGACCCAGCTTTAGCTGCAGTTGTTTTAACAATGTAAAAACATATGTGTGTCTCTTTCTTTTATCTTTTGGCTTCTGTAGCCTTTTAGAATTATACACAACATTTTCATTTTCAAAATACTGCTGAAACCAAAACACAACTCACTGCAAACCCAAACACAACATTCCCCTTTCGTTGCCTGGGGCTACAATTTCCTGCCTCTGTATCACTGTGCCCCAGTGAGACTGAAGGAGTAGTCTGCATCTCTGCCTTGGGGTCTCCGTTCCAGCAATGGCTCAACACACCTGGCTGGGGAGATGCTGCTCTGCCCTGCCCCACTGTTCCACACACACACAGCCTCTCTGAATTAGTGACAAAATAAATTTACTGCAAGAATCTTATCACAAGCTGCTTGGTCAGGATGAGTGGCTGAAAACTCTCAACTGCTTGAATTCTGACTTTGAATTAGTGCTAAAGACCACGAGCTGACATACCCGTGGAAGGCCGGTTCTGCCGCTAGCAGTTGCAGCAGTGGTTTCTCAAACTGCCTCAAGCCAAACACAAGAGAACTATGGCAAGAGATACAAAGGTCCACACGACCCACAATGCTGCCTCTAACTGTGGCCAAACACAGGTAACTGGGAAGGAACATAAGAATGGGTCAGCAGATACTGGCACTCAAACCAGTCTCCTGACAGCTTAATTTAATGATGCACTCTGTACTGAATTAGGTGGAACAATCTCTACCTGCTCTGTCTATGCCTCATGATATTATAGATTTTTATCATCATTTCCCTTCCAAAGACCCCCAGCTTCATTACTCATTCATTTTATAGAGCCCATTCTGCACTTGGAATCAGCCTTGCTGCCTTCACACCACTTCAGCTGTAGTGTATTTGGGGCAGGGAGAGTGAGGAGTGAAGGAGCTGTAACTGCACAGGAGTACTCCAGCTGCAGAAGTTCTGGGCATTAATATTAGCATATAAAGCACGCAGTGCTCCTTCAATGTCCCTCTCAGTTATTGTGCTGGCAACACTAATTTGAAATACCTGTTAGACCACTCCTGAACACTGAGTTAGCATTTCTATCACAATCACAGATCTTGCTCAAAAAACAGCTCAGAGCTACACCCAGCTCTCTCTTGCTCAGGTTCCTTCCACCATATACACTCTATTTACCAACACCACATTTCTTCTGTATTTCACTGCTCAGTCACTCTGTTTACCCAGGTTCTTAAAAATTCTTCAGTCATTGTTAGTAATTCAATTACTTATAACAGTAATGAACAACATGAAGTATTCACCTCTTACCACATTATTTATGCATATGCTGACCACCACGGGTCTCAGAGCAGAAGTGTTTCAGCAAACTCATTAGAAAAGCTCCAACATTTTGCACAGCCTGACTTCTTATGAATGCCAGGCTGACTCTTGCCTTTGCAAGAATTTTATCCCTGTATCCAGTAATGCCATTCCCAATATACTATCAGCTAGCATTTTGTTCTTGCACATATCTCAGGCTCATCAGTCTGTGGCTTCCCAAACCGTCTTTACAGAAAGTTGTATCATATTTACCATTTTTCAGTCCTGAGGTACCAGAGTGCTTTTAAGCAATACCACAGACAGTCTATCTAATTCTTGAATTCCTACAGAAAGCTTGGGTTAATAACTAATTTCTTGGCAACTTCTTTATTTGATTCATAAATTCCCCTACCAACTCTTCAATTTGAAAGATTTGAAATTTGATTTTCTGATGAATTCTTCTTGAAGAGTGTTCCAGCATGGAGAACGACCATTTCTTCATAATTAGCAACAGATGCAAAGAATTCATTTGTCATTTCCAAGCATTTACTAGCCCTAGAGATTTTTCTGGCAGGCTTCCTGATGTTGATGTTTTTGAAGATGTATTTCTTCCTGCTTCTGATGCCTTTTGCAAGTGGTCCTCTAACCCTTTTTCAGTCTGCCTTACTAATTTCTACATTTAACCTGCCAGTTTTTATAATCCTTTTTATTTTCCTCATTTAGATAAAGCTTTTAGAGGACTCTTGCTTTCAGCAGCAACCATCATGCTGCTACTAAGTGATGATGCTTCCTTTCTGCCCTGTTTGAAGTGTTTCTCAATAGGTGGGAAACATTTGTTCTCTGCCTCCAGTATCACATCTATGCCTTCTGTAACTTTCAGCTCCCTTTTTAACAAGCTGGTGTGAGCTGTTTGCCCATTTCCACATGCCTCTTGAAGTCAAGCATGGCTGCAGTAGACTATTTGGCTTCTGTTTCTCCTGCGTGGATCCTGGAACTATACTATTTCTGCTCTCAGACTGCCATTCTGAACCAGGTTTGTACACTATTAGGCATAAAGGTAGGTTTCTTGATAAGAAAAGTAGAACTTGTGCTACTGTGATAGAGCCAAAAGTGAGAAGAGCTTTCACACAGCAATCGGGCAGCTCTGAATGCTGATACCACAGAGGCAGTTCCCTTAATCTCTCTGGACAAACAGAGCTTTCTGATTCCTATCATCAAAGTAGGCTCAGCTCTGCACGTGTCTTACCTGTCACCATTGAGTGAGGATGATTATGTCATGGGTGCCTGGGGTAACCGTTTGTCAGTTTCCTTTGAGACAAAGGATCAAAGAACCATTTAATCCCAATTTACGTACATTTTGTATGACCTTAATTTTACTGACATTAGCAGTTAAGCCAATTTTGACGTTGAAAAAGAGAATTTTCAAGCCCAGTATGCACTGCTAAGCTTACCCCTGGGTTTGCCTCCTCTTTCTTCATAGCCTGCAGCCTTACCACCTCATACAGTACAACAGTGTTTGTAACTGCCAGTGTCTGTACAAATGGAAGCCTGTGAATATACTATACTGACTCAATAGGTGCAGTATCTATTTCTGTCTCTTGCCCCAAACTTGCTACATGACCTTGAGCAAGTCATCAGATCTCACAGACTCATATAAATATCTCTGAAAAAGGGTACTGCAAAGCTTTAATATCTGCATATGATTACTATACACATAAATCCTCATCATCATTTTCATCACTATTTTCATCACTTGCTCTTTCACTTTCATTTCAGATATGAAGCAGTAAGCTCTGTGGAAATATACAAAATAGATACTATTTCTGTGGGGAAAAATACAGAGTACATATGCTACGCCTCCAGGTTCTGCCAGAGAAGAGTACCTTCACAGTTGCTGTAAATACCTGACATTCCACGGCAGTGATGGGGGAGGGAGGAATGGAGGGGTGTTTTATCCTCTGAGGATAAAGTTCATTATACAATATTAGGAAACACTAAAGGAGGAAGAGACTGAGAACACCCCCACTATTGCCAGGAACTCACAAGCTGGGCAATATGGGGAGGGCAGGCATACGAACAGAGGAACTAACTGTGATTTGGCCAGTTGTTATTAGCCCCAGTTAGCTCCAGAGCACACATCTTTTGGGAGAGTTAGGCTGGCATCTTGATATCTATCATAACAAACTTTTCCCTGCATCTTTCCCAATATAAATTCCAAATGTGGGTTGTTGTTTTTATTTAAATAATCCACATTCCTCGGAAATATTAATCAGCAGTTGCAAACACTTGAGATTCATATCTTTAGGGTTGTCTTTATTTTATGCCACCAACGGGAGGACAAAGCAAACAGTAAGCATAGAAGGGTCTTCTCTGGAAAGGGTTCTGCCCTGGAAGCTATGAGCAAACTGCTTTACAAATAGTCAAGAAGTTGTTCTGCTTCGATTCAGTGAAGCCGAATAGAATCAACTGTGAAGCTGTTGATTCCAAACCTTGTACCATAATTACTGACAACCTCCCCAGCCAGAGGGATCACTCAACACCAAGGGAGCTAGATTTTCTAGATAGCACAGAGATCAAAGCATAAGCAAGAGCTCTGTGCTGAACCATCAGCTGTTATTACAATGAAAAGGAAGTTCTATATCTGTGTAGCCTTACACTATCACACATCGGGGTAAGGAAGGAAGGACAAGCGGGATACTTTGCCCAAAATTCCTATGCAGGAATTCTAGTGCCATTTCTATGGCTGTCACCCATCTCCCCAGAAACAGTTCACCAGCACTGTACTCTACACAAAGGCTCATAACAGAAAGATCCTGTCTTGGTTGTATTTCAAAGCTTCCCTGGTTGAACTGGCTTGTCTTTCATTCATCACTGTGATATCCACCTTTTCTATTTGCTGAGACTGAATCAATCAAAATGAAAGTTCACATTCTTAAGCCCTCAATATATTTTGAATTCCCCATGCTGCTCAAAGGCTGTTCTTCCAATCAGTGACTTTACTGATCTCTCCTGACTCTACATATGTGTAAGGAGATTAGAAGGAAGCATAAAATAATCCTTAATAGAAAATTTTTTATGATAAGTAAGAGTCTTTAAACATATTACAGAAATGAGAAAATATCCCTCTTCTAGTACTCAAATATTAATGCAGGTTAAATATTTATGCACATACAAACTTGGAGATCTGCATTGGTTTACTCCACCAGTGAGCAGGAGTTCAGCAACATGCTTTTGTCAAAGGTCTGTGTTTTTATGCCATATTTACCCAGACAGAATCCCTGTGCCTCCTCCGGTACTCATAATAACTCCAACCAACCATGTCCTACTCTGCCATGTGGTCAAGAAGTGGTTCTGGGCACAACGAACAATTACGATCATCTGGGGCCACCAGATGGTGCTGTTAAAGATGAGATGTAAAGTTACTTCAAACCAATCTTTAAAGAAATGAGATGAAATAACTGGTCTTAAAACACTGTTCTTTTAATTCTGTGTTTATTAAAACAGCAAGGCTTCTACAGTAACTTTCTTCTTAAAAAAAAGAGAAAACATATCCCACAAAGCAGAAAAATTTTCAGTTGACTTCTCTCGAGTTACATCGTGCACACAACTCCCTGGGATCTGCAGTGATGGGGGCGACAGCTTTAACCAATTCAGAGAGTATGTAAAAGTGTTCTGAAGCCATGACGGGATACACAGCAAAGTTTCTATCGTTTTGGGCATTTGCCCTCATTCTTTTCATAGATTTGGACCACTAATCCCAAAATCCTTCAATAAGGGTGGGTAAGGTTGGACTTTCCTCCAGTCCAAGCTGCCTATAGTAGAGTGGCTTCAGCACTGCACAGGACAATGAGGGGATATGAATTTACAGTGCTGGGTAGGTCAGGCACTCAAAGTCAGGTCCCTCTGCTTCCCTCAGCCAAAGGTTAAAAAATAAAAAAGCATCAACAAGTTGCAGGAGCCACAAGAAGGCTGAGCGGCTTTCCTCCCCCAGCACAGCTATCTACTCCACAGAGCTCCACAAGGCATGAACCAAGATCACCCAGCTTCCACACCCCAGCAGACTGTTTGGATGCCCTTCAGGCCTGCCACGGCTGGGGACCAGCACAGCTCCCCAGGTAGCTAAGATTTTTAGTTTTTAAATCCCTTCCAGAGGTTTAACAGCAGTCTTTTTCAGGACAGCAATTTTAGGCATCTAACCAAATCTCATGTCAATGCATATTTCGGGTTGTATTTTTGTCACTTCAGAATAGAAAACTCTGTATTAAAAGAGAGCATTTTCCAAAAGCCTTGAATTCACTGTCCCTTGCTGAGTTATTTCAAACTGACTTCAATTCTATCTTTTTGCCTCCTTGACTACCAAAATAAAAGATGTGAATATTTAATGAAAAACAATTAGGTCAGTCATCCCCTTCTGCACTAGCATTATCAGATGACAACACACTGTATGTGTGAACAGAAGCAAACCAGCTGTTAGCATCCCCTATGCCAAGGGAACCTACAGCGCATGGACACGACATAAATACACAACTGGGAAGCTGCCTTTGATTGCATGCTAAGTTTTAAAATCATGTTGGAGATGTAATCACTTGAACTTCCAAACAGATAACACGAGATACAAAGGAACGCAAGGGTTTAGCCACAGAACCACGCGGTTATTACGGTTATGAGTATCAGAGAGACCAGGTTAGCCAAAGAAATCTTTGACGGATTACTCTGAACCTTCTGTACCTTTTGCTGGAAAGCTGGAGACAGCTCATGACTACATGTTCAAAAGTATGTATATGGGCTGTATGTAAGTTGCTCACCGAATCAAATGCTTTACTGATCACGTGCAATGTTATGTACTAGAATGGATTGCAGCCCTGGCTATTAACAGAGTAATAATGGTTCTGTGAATTAGCATTAAATTACAGTGAATAGTACAGAAGAGGTTCTAATATTTACATTAGTGTCTAATGAGTTCCCCATAATTAAAATAATTGCACCGAGCCACAGAAATTAATATTCAACCAATTATATGAAAGAGCTATCCAATCTATGCAGAGATTTTTTTTAAAGACACCTTTTCAGTAACACCAAGGAGGATTTTATAAAATCACAGGTCCTGATGCTGCCATGGGGTCTGTAGGGGTGAATTTCATTGCAGAATGAAGGCCTGGGTCCACACTGAAATTTTAGAATGAATTACTTGACCCAACTCCCTAAGCACTCACATTATGTTTACTCTAGAAATACTGCAACACAAACAAGAAAACCCATTCAGTTCTACACCCCACATTAAGAATGACTTGTAAGGTTGTAAGGACTGTGACTGAGATAAAACACTCAGGGACAGGTGAGATGTACACAGATCTCTTCCAGTGACAACCCCAAAGATTCCATCAGAAGCAGCGAAAATTGCTGCTTAAGAGTTCCAGATGGTGCTTTTTATAAGGCAGGAGGATTAAAAAAACAAACTAATAATCACTTTTCATCTGGAAGGAATCTGCAACACTTCTTTGCCCTAATTTCAGAAAGGCAGACTTTAGGGAAACACACAGATGCAGACTCCTTTGAAAGTCAGGAGTCTTCAGCATCCTCCTGGTGACACGTTGTGGGGATCATTATATTGAGTAACCATATTCAAACACGAGTCTAATGCATTTCTTCCAATTTTCTCAAATATTTTGTATTTGGAGATAGCTAACCCACTTTTCTATTTGTTTATTTAGAAGCTACATCTTCAAAAGACAGATAACTTTCTTCCCTTTCTTGCTATGTCATGTTTAAATATGCACTGCTATTTCATTTTTGCATAGCAAAGCCTACACAATAACTTCAGAGACAATATTCTTCAGTGTAACTGATAGTACTAAGGGCAAAAGGTTAAGTATGGAAGTCTTGCATATTAAAGGATAATTTATCTTCCTGCATCCTCAGCCATCTCTGCTGTCTTCAGACATTAGATCCAGTTCTGCTTACATGAGAGCACCACTTTGTATTTTAAATAGCGCTGGAGAAGAGCAACAGAGACCCATAGCTCTTCCTCCCTATGCCCTCTCCCCAAAACCTACTCAGCTTATTCTACAGGGTAAACAAAAAGCAAATAAAATAACAAAATCATCAGCCAGTCCACCCAAAATCCACCAAATCACGTTACAGTTTGAAAAAGCCTACCCTGTAGTGAAAGACTTAAAGGCTCCAAGCTAACACTCCAAGAGAAGGTCTCAACTCCAAAGAGACTTATCCCACATACCTAAAACGCTGCCCCTGTTGCACTACAGCTAAAAATTACCTTGATGACAGGTACCGACCTAACAAAAGCACTGCTGGGACAGACTGTTCCTCTTTCCCCATTGCTCCAAGCACAGTACTGCAGCATTGCTTACAAGCACAAACACAAAAACCCAAGGAGAGAAGCACAGCAACTAATGATTCACAAAGCCCTTCACTACCCTTGTCCTTTAAACTTGGTATCCAGTATTTCTCTGGTTGCAGCAGACAGCCCATCAGGACCTTGGGAAGTATTTTTCAGAGAAAGAAGTGGCAAAACCACTGACTGTCAGTTGACTGTACTTTATTACCATTATCCCTTCCCCCGCCCACCAAAGAACAAGTGTCTCATTCCTTCCAGTTCTTGTCCACCAAACTCCGAGAATGGCAGTCAGGCACAGCAAGTACCTTGAGCTGGAATTGGGAAAAAGAAAGGAAAAAGCAGCTGGACAAGAAACACAAGTATTGTCAGCTTCTCATGGCAAACAAATAAACCTTTACAGTTTATTTCTTGTCAATTACCAGTTTCCAGCACAAAACCTAAATTAACTAGGTTATTCAAAGATGCCCTTCAAAATCATTCTGCCAGTTCTGCTATTGGCATTCTTTGCACACTGCACTTGCCTGCTCCAGCTACAAACCTTCCCTTACTCGGTTGCTACTTGTATCTAAGACATTGAGTCCTGCTGCACTGTTTGCCTTAATGATTTCCCATGACAGCAAATGCTCCACACCACTTATGTCATGATAAGTGTTTTCCAAACTCTGTCTGGGCATGTTTCTTCTTGTCAGCAACTGTTCCTTTATTCTTGTGCTGTAACAAGGTGAATAGGAGCACTGGACTGTTTTATGTGCCTCCCGTTACACATTCTCTTACTCAGGTATATACAAAAGAGAGGCAATACATTAAGAAAAAATATTAATTCAGGAGATGCTTGTAAAAAGAGGCCAATTTAAGACTATCTATTGCAACACTAGGGCTGTACAATATCTTAAAAACTGGATTAGCAGCATTAAAAATAGCAGTTAGGCTAATAAATAGTTAAAAGCTAATCAATACCGTAACATTAGACCTTTTTAATGGCATCTCACAGTTTACATTTTGATGTAGACAGCCTGAAGGAGGAACTGGGCAAGAAATCCATTCTCTTGGGCCACTAATTTTAGAAGGGGGATGGGGTGGGGGGATGGAAGAGGGACCTCAATTGTAAAAAGCACCTATTTAAGACTTCATTCCACCTCAGACACAGTCTGAAACAAAGCAGCAAGCATTTGGTGCATCAGGAAACACAAAGAGATAAGAGCACAGGTGTACACACCGTGTCAGTCAACAACACTGCAGAGGCACAGCAGCTTACATCCCTAAATAGAGTGACATGAGACAAAACAGCCCTAAGCCTCCCAGCAAAGCCCATGCCCCCTGCTCAGCACACTGCACCAGCCTGAGTGTGTGCTCCCGCTGAGAACACCCTCTGGAGAGCATGAGTAGCTGAGGTATGACTGCTTCCATCTGAAACCACCACTTCAACCCAACACCCACTGTCGACACCTATCACCACCTCCAAAGAGCAAAGTCACCTTGCTCTTTCTGCCCAGGTCCAAACCTTCAGCACGTGCATAGAGCTCAGTGTCAGAAACAACGAAAGGGGTTCCACTTGCTCCAGCTGCCCAGTCTTACCCACATTTAGAGTACAAAAAGGTAAATTCTCCCACTGTAAAATCACTTTGTCTAATAAAGGTTAAACATACGTTTACTAAGGCATAAGTAGGACCTCCTCTCTCTATCCAGCCAGGAACTTTCACAAAAACTTGCAGGAAGATAATTATCTTTTAAGACCTTTACCTCTCTGCCACATTTGATTGATACCATCTAACAGTTCAAAATTACAAGGGAGATGGACAGACCCACACAGCAGAGAACCATGAATCTGTTTCCATAGTGAAGTGCATTAAAAATAGAAAGAACATGACACTGATGTTTCTTTTCAGATATTGCCACAGGGATTCTTCAAGACACTGTATCCTGAAGCTCTAATCTCTAGTGAAACCGCACTTTTTAAAAAGCAGCAGTAGGACCCTTCATAACTCTTGTGCTGGAGAAATTAATTGGACCAAACTCCTCCATGTACTCAGGGTGGATGAGATAGGAAAAGCCTCCCATTGGATACCTGAAGATTTAATGTAGCTTAATTTACAGGTACAATACCTTATCTGAACAGTCCACGTGCATGTGTTGTTACAGTATAGCTTAGCTGTCAAACTGAAGTGTTAGACTAGCTGTAGTTTACCTCTTATGATATCATGTTCAGCTTTACCGCTACATCACAAAACTTTTAATTAAAGTTGGACAATAAAATACTGCTTAGAGAAAGTCTATTCCTGAAGATGTTTTTGTGTAGCTAAGAGACTGTGTATACATACATACTGATTTAATACATCAATGACCACATAGGAACATCGGGTTTAACTGAGAGCTACCTTTCTGCAAATAAGCAGAACCCACGCAGGACACAGCATCATCTATTTATCCCAAGGGTGGAAGTCTAAAAAACACCTCAAAACTCAGGTCCCCTTTGTATACTGAGAACAAACACTGACTCTCCAATGAGAACAGTGAATATCCACAGTGACAGCAGAGACCGCCAAGCTCCAAGGGGAGCCACTGCCAATCCAGACTCTCTCAGATTGTAAGGAGCATTAAGGAGCACCCAGAGAAGAACAGAAAAACCCCACTGTATAAGTATTTTCCAAGTACTCTGGTCCAGACATGTAGTAATGAAGATGAGGTTGCCCTTTCTAACACACATTGCAGAAGTAGCAGTGAAAACTCCTCTGTGGAGATCCCAGTGGATCAGTCTGGAAATCCTTAACATTTAAACTCTTTCCCCGAGAGAGGCAGTCATTTTTGTCTGTAAAAAGTAAGCCTGCTGCTTTGGCCCATGTCTTATGTAAAAGCGTGAGTGCTGCTCCTCCTTTATCTGTGTAGGAGGCCAGCAAAATGACGATGAAATACCTTCAATTTAAGGGTCCAGGCAGAACAGCAAAGCAGAAGCCCTATTTCAGGGTGGCTATAGCAATCAACTGAAAAACTATAGGACTGACAAGCTCAGTGGGAGCAACATGCAGAAACACTTCTGCAAAAAGGTCACCCTCTGCTTAAGTTTTAATCTTCTAATGTGAAGCATTTTGGTAAAGTGCATGAGACGTGCTGGCCAACGCTAAGGCAGAAGCAATCTTTTTAAGTTGCACTTCATCTGAAGTGGGCTTTTGCCTACTTTCAATAAGCAGCAATTTGTCTGGCCACTAGATGACAGAGCACTGAATACACTGAATATCAGAACAGAAAGCAACAACACATCTTTTTAGCTTAGTGAACAAATGTAACGGGAGAAAGGTGGCAGTCTTCCTGCACCACCTCAGTGGTGATGATTTTTTCTTCCTATTTCATCTTCTTACAGCAAATAGCCTGCACACATCCTCAGACAAGTTGTTGACTTCATTCAAACCCTGGAACACCACCTGAATCAGCCAGATATCATTAGCTGAAATTGTTTTATAAATAAAAGCAAGATTTATGTGAAAGGCTTTTTCTAAGGAATAGCAGTGCAAAGAACCTGTATTCAAAGTCTTTTTAAAGCTGTAATCTAGACTTTGCACTTAACAATGACCTAGTTACCTAGGTAGTTTTGAAGGGCTTGTGTCTTTTTCAGGTACAGCAGCATTTGTGTCTGTATCAGGATTCTGCCTCTCACAGCTTCCTATCCCCACCAGTGCCCACATGACTACTGGCTTCAAAACAACCACTGCGGGAAAGCTGTACCACGCAACACCGACTCTGGGTTTGGAAAACTTGATGGCTATCACTTAGCACAGTCATTAACATCTTTCATTAACAATACAAGATTTTCTTCCAGCTGGCTGAAGAACAGTCAATAAAGGGCAGACACCAGCAACAACTCAATGGAAGCCCCCCCTTGTGGTGAAAGACTGCTGTTGTACAGACAAGCGTGCTTGGCTACAAAGACCGAATTCATCAGTATTGTTTACACTGTGTAATGCTTAATTCTAGAATCAAACCTCTTGGAGAGGATGGTCAATTGCTGCCTGGCTAGTGATGGGTGCCTCCATTTAAAGTGTCCTTGCAAAGGAGCCTTCAGCTGGATGAGGTAAGTGTCTTTGCACCTCCATGGAAGGTTCTCAAATCCTCATATCATGCAACTGCTCCAGCATAGGCATGATTCCTTTCTATTCATTACGTTAAATTATGTAAGACCACCTCTTAACTACCTTAACCATGAGCAAACACTGCTCTACAAGACCTCTGCCTCTCGTCTGAATATTTGAAGTTACCTTAGTACAGTCTGATCAGCAAAATTTTCTACAGCAGATGCCAATAGAGAGAACCCCTTCTTGGTTTCTCCATCCAGGACCTTAACCGGCACATCCCAACACTATCTACCAGTTGGTCTGTGCACAGCAGAAGCCACCTGGGAGAGTCTCTGTGATTGCCAAAGTCCTGCCTGCAGAGCTCCTATGTGTTGCTTTGCTGTGAGCCCGACTAGGGGTTCAGCCAACCACCCTGTCCTCAGGCAGTCTAGATCTGTCCTCTCTGCAGAGATTATCTCCAGAGCTCCTGGAGCACCCAGGGAACCACTCAAAGTGTGCTGGGTACCTGCACAGGCACAACCCTGACATTCAGCTACATCAAAATTGCAGCAAGATAAACCTGAGCCACATCCTTATAGCACAATTATAACCTACATATGACACACCATAGATTTTCACCACAGTATCCAGGGAGTTATTTTAACAGCATCCACTAGGTAATCCTTTTGATCCAAGACACATACCATTCCTAAGGCAGACACTGACCTTGCAAGTCATCCTCCTGATCCCTGCTCTATGTGCATCTGGAAATGGGAGCAAAAAGGAAAAGAGCAGATATAAATGTGTTTGAATTTTGTAGCCACTTGGCTTAGCAGCTGGAGCACTGAGCAGCACCCAACTGCCCCTCCTCACTCTGACTCAAGCTGCCCACAAATCTTTACAAATCCCTTTGTCGCTTCCAAAAACCATCTAAGTGTTGAACTAGGAAGCTGAGAGTTTTTCTGACAAAAAATGGTTTTTCTGAACCTCCTATGGGAGTAATGAGCCTCTCCTATTATGAAGGGACAAGTCAGCTGAAAGAAGCAATAAAAGAGCTAATGCTGTTTGGCAAGATGGATTGCTATTATTTGAGCTGTCCATCCACACATATTTGTCCAGGGCGTATTTTTAGTACTAGAAGCAATGTAGTTACAGATCACAGAACAGCCAAACTTCCAGAAAACACAGACTGACTTACCTTTATCAAAATAAATCACAACAGGTTTTGGGACTCCCATAACTCAGAAGCCAAGGGTGACCTTGAGGGAGTAGTTGATTAAAGCTGTCACACAAAGACCAGTGTTATACTTTATAGCTAATGATGCCAAGTTGCCAACTGAACCATGCTTGCATCTGTCTGCACCAGAGTTCAGAGCTGAGATGTTGCTCCTAAATAATAAACAGAAGGAAATTCATCGGCCTTACCTGCTCCTAAAATTACAATCTCTTCACATAAGGCTATTAAACTTGTAATATTTTAAATGCCTCAAAGAGGAATAGGAAGGAGCCCAAAAGTAATGGGCAAGATTAAAAAAATCAAAGAAAAACACAGAAAAACCAACACACAAACACCAAGAAAACAACCACTTGACAAACCAGTTTGTGCTTTCCCCTCCCACCAGTTTACTTGATCACACACACCAGAAAACATACCCAACTATTAGGTACAGAAGGCTAAAGCCTCATCGGTGGCAGCCATCAACATAACTTTGATTTCAACAGAACATTACTGCATATGCCCAAAGTTCAGAGGGTCCAAAGCCAGAGTTTCGCTCCCCTCAGGGGACTGTGCTGCCACGCTGCCAAGAGCCCAACAGCACCGTGCCTGCTCCCAGCCATGAGGGACAACCACCACCGCGGGGAAGCAGACCGTCCTCGAAGTCTTTATTATGGGAGTGCTGACAACTCATTCACACCAAAGAACAGGGCAGAGAAAACTCTGTTAGTGTGCTCTGATAATTCTGCAAAATGAAGGCATGGGTACACCAGGCCTGAGGATGCTGCTCAGGCACTGAAACTTCAGTCAACAAAAAAGCACAAGCAGATGCGGGTTTCAGTCGTGGGGGCCCTCAGTCCAACAGCAGACTGTAAGGGCTGGGATTCAAACCAAGCTCGACCCAAGACCACCAGCAGGCCAGGCAGGCAAGGCCTTCCCTGTGCCAGCCCTCCCGGCTTCCCAAGCTGCTGCCAGAGAGGAGGTGTCCCCAGGTCCTTCCCTTTGAGGCAGTCTGTGCAGCAGGGACTGGGAAACAGCAAGCACAGGTCCCTTCTGCCTCGGGGGCGGCAGAGCTTGCCAGCAGAAACCCGCTGCGTGCCTCCAGAAGTCATGCACGTTTAAGTAAAGGACTTCAACTTTTGACAGTTTTGTATTTTTCAAACGAAACCCGTTTCAGCAGCATAACCCTGTGTAGGCTGAGTTACTCTTTCATGAGCATTTTCCCTGTGAACACCGAGTTCTATTACTGCATATTCCCAGGTTTTATACTGCACAGAAAGTTTCTGAGGTTGGCCTTCCCAAAGGCAAGTATTTTTGCTGAAAGTTTTGATCTGAAACAGCTCAGTCGTGTTTATGAAAGCCCAGTCTTGGCAGAAGGAACTTCATTTTCATCACATAGGAGGGTTAGGGTTTTTTGAACAATCTTGAATAGAGTTTTTTGATTGTTTTTTTTAAGCATAAAAAAATTCTCGCTGAGGAGACATGCTGAAAAATGCACAAGTGAAAACTGGGTATGATCCAGAAGTAGAAGACTGAAAAAGTATATTCAACATTTAGTCCAGTTTTGTCCTTTGTGGTTTAGTGCCCTTAAGAGTATATTCCTCCTTATTTTCAAGGAAATAATACAAAGTTCAGGATCTTTTAAAGCAAATGACAAACAGATCCTCTCCCCTCAAAAGGCTAAAGATGACTAAAGTCATCCCATCCAGGGAAGTCTTGCAGTTTTGACCATAACTACCTGAATTTCTGCAGCAGTCAAAACAAAGACAGGTTTCTCTAGGTGGCAATTCAAATTTTCAGTGCTCATCGTCTTCCTCAAACTTCTCCCCAATCCCAAAGACAACTATGCTTTTTAATTAAGCACTGTTATGGAAAAGAATGAATTCACATCACAGCCTCTAGCTACCTTACTGTGACATTACCCCAATTCTGAAACACCTAGAACATTTGGGGAAAAAAATACAAAAAACCCACCCCATAACAACAACAAAAAAAACCAACCCCAAAAGCAAAAAAGACACAAAAGTTAGAGAAAACAAGAAGAGACTGAATAGAGGTCAGAATCAACAGGCAAGACCCAAGGACCATTCTATAATTCAATGTAAACATTAGCAAGAAGATCAAGACACCGTAATCAACACTTCCTTGCATTTTGCTTAAAAATAGCTAAGAAACACTGTTACATTGCTACATTTAGAAAGCACCGAGGTTGGCAACTTCTCTGCTCTGTTGTCAGAGGCTAAATCCTCTATTTATTTCATCTTTCCTTTTCATAATTCATATATGCAGAGACCCAAGAACAGAGATTACCTACAGATAATTCAGTTGCTGCAGTCAATTTGACTTTCCTTGCCAACGAAGTCTGACATTTACACAGTGTTTGAGCTCTATGCCAGTGACTGGCACCAGCAAACAAAATTCTCTCACTTGATTGGTGGCAGTGATTTACCTGACCTTGGCTCAGTAAAGAAGAAGAAAAAAAAATACAAGCTTCTTTACCTTCCCATGTTCTTGGGTAACAGCCTGACCTGTTAAAAGGTAAGCTGCAGGAGGTATGTGAAGTGTATTTAACCCCAAGAATGTTTCCTAAATTGTTCACAGCTCAACTGGCTCTGCTCATGAACTCTGACAATGCCCTTTGCATAGTACCATCACAGAAAGACCAAAAGTACTCAGAACTACCTTGCTGCTGCTTGCTTTCTGAAGTCAAGCAAGAAACAGATACAAAACTTAGATATCTACTTATCACATGATTTATCTGTATTATGCCTAGTGAAAATTGTCATATCTTCTGGTCCTCCATCACCCCTAATGGGGTCAGAGAGCTATTCCCCTACAGTAGGCAGCACTCATTCTCTCACCGATCAAGCTGTTTGTATGCTCAAATACTACAGACTGCCAGTCAAGGTAACTATTTGCAGTTTCTGCCTAAAAAGTCCTTTCCTTAATGAGCTTTTCCTCATGAAATACATGTTTGAACATTGCAGCGAAGCTCAGTGCACAAATACATTTTATTTTAAAATAGTTGACTTCTTTAAAATTGGTCTATAATTGATAATGCATTTTATTTGAAGAGAAATCTTAGGCCAGTCATTTTCTCAAAATCAGTAAGATTTCTGTGTCCAAGTGAGACAGTCAGCACCCAGGCATGTTTATGCACTCACAATGGGGACAATGCAGTGGAGCAGGCAGAGGACCAGGCCACCAAGTCCTTGTCGTGCATCCTGCTGAATACAGGCTGGGTCTAGATGTGCCCTTAGTACTCTTCAGGAGCTGACAGGGATTGTGATGGTTTTGCTCTCCATCTTCTCTCGCCTTTCTGAACCTTTTAAGTTTTCCTATCCTTTATATCCTTACCCAGGTGTCCTAAAAAGTCTTCTTAAAGCTCTTGCCCAGGTATGAGTCACTCCATGGATAAGCTGCACCGTGGTTTTCTGACCAGGGTGTCCTGAAAAGCTGCAGGTAGACGTGCCAGGATCTTCATAACCTTGATATAAAGGTTATCAACACCCACCATGCTGATATTACTTCCTCTGGCACTTCTACATCTCAAACCTTACATCCACAACACCCTACCCTCACCCCCCCCCCTTTTTTTTGTTTGTTTTCTACAGCACAACTGCAGGAAATATGAGGAATTCAGTTACACTTATCATCATGAACACATCCTAGGTGGATGTTACATCTATGTTACACCTATGATCATGACTGCACCCTAGCCGGATGAAACTACACATAATAAACAAATGGACTATCAGATTTTCTGTCTTTCCACCAGCATGGAAGCAGAACTCCTTGCTGTACTTTTGTGCAAGTCTATTCTGAGTTTTCCCGATGACAGAGCACAGGTAAATGCTTTAACAATTATACTCTGGCACTGTCAGCTGCTTTCACATGAAAGCATAACAGCAGCAGCCACCTTTCAGTTGCATCTAACTGCCTTGCTGTTGGAACAGTCTGACAGAACACCTTCCAAGTTTGATTTAAAGTCTTAACCTGTATTTTCTTGACTAGAGTCATCAGTTCCCATTCTGTACTTGCTGGCCAACATGAATAAAGCAGCTCTGCTTTCCTGACAGAATCCTTACCCATACCTGAACTACTGTGGATATAAGCATTTTATTTTCCTTCCCTGATTAAAGATATCCCATTGTTTCCTCTATTTTTTTCTGTAGGCCTCTTCAGATTTTGGAAAGCAAACTCAAGCATACTCTATTTGGCTGAGCAGACCAGTACCAGCATCCCTGCTTGAGTGCGTGGAGAAAAGGCACACAGACTTTTCCAACTGCAAAGTGAGACTACCAGGACAATTTATTTTTCCCATCTACAGACATTGTTGCATCTCCTCCTTCCTAGCCCTATGGGAGCACACTCAAATCCAAAACAGATTTGTAAAAGAGCATTCACGCAGGAAATGTCAGGTGACTGTAACCCAAGAGACTAATCTCCCACTTTACTTCTCTGCCAGTCACGCATGTTGCCAAGAAATGCCATTCACTCCCTCCATCTCAATACCTAGCCCAAGACATTGAGTCTGTATCCAGGTCCTGCTGAGCTCCTGGCCCCTAATAATTAGCATCTCAAAACAGACACACGCTAATTGTAATTTCTGTGCTTTGAATTAGCTGTCATCAGCTTCAAAAAAAAAAAAACCCAAACCCTGCCACCTCACATTTCTGATATGTTCAGAAGATGGTATCAAACCTTTTGGAAAAGATGCCCACATTCAAATCATTGGGCCAGACTCACACAGACCTTCCACACTCACACCTGGAAGCTGAACTAGTGAGTAACTCAGAAAAGCCAAGGGCTAAGAAAAAGAACCTGGGAATCCAAAACAGAACTGGTTGTTTTATTATTTTTTTTTTGCTATAACTCTGTATCCACATTACAGAAATGATGAAATGTCAACTCAAGGAGTATGGAAAAAAAAAAAAACCCTGTTCATATTTAGAAAGCAGTCATATGTTGCAGCTTCAAGTGTTACAAAGCCCATAAAAAGCTGCAGCCTTACCTTTAAGGGAGGAGCTGACGGTAGGTTTGAAGAAGAGAAGATCATAAAAAGTATAATAAAATTATGAACAGCTGCTCCTTAATTATTCAGTGTGTATGTACCTGTATATAAGATTACATAAGTTTTTACTACTACCACTGCATTTCCTCCCAAATCTGCCTCTACTTGATTGAGCTGTCTGCTGCATTTCATTCAAAGCAGGGTAATATCTCTGGATAGATGTGTTTTTATTCTGTGACAGGTAGTAAATATCCTGCTCCCCTGATTTTCTACAGGCTTGAGGACACATACAAGGTATCACAAAGCAAGTAAGGGAGTGAGCTTGCAGTGCAGCAGCTCTGAATACCTCTGGTAACACAAAGCAAACCTAGGCTTTCATGCTGACTACAGAAGCTTCAGCCCCCATTTCTCGGTCTCAGCCACAACAACCACAGCTCACACAAAACTGCTATTTACGGAGGGTCTCTCTCCAATAACAAAAGATATGTGGTCTCTTAAGAGACAGCTACCTGAGGATCTGCTCTTCATAATAGGAATACTTTCAAAATACAAGGATTTCAGCCTCCCCCCAATTTTAACATGATAAATCAACCTACTCTTCTGATCAGCATTAAAAAAAGAAATCATTATCTCACAGGGGAGAAAACAACTATTGCCACAGAGATCCAAACTCCATGTTGAGACGCTCCAACCAAAACTTCACAGCAGGGTTGACCATTTTGGTACTGTCTTCAAATGGGTACTGCTGTAATTCACATTAATTTAACTCCCTGCTAGGGTTTGTCCTTGTGCCCTTGATTTCCCCAGCAGAATCTGGGGCTGCATCTCCTCCTCAGCTAGAAGTAACGCTGGACAGAATTAGCCATCCCAGGAAGCAGATGGCTTGGAGCACATTAGACCAACACTCAGTTTGTCTAAGTTATTGGATGCCAGCAGTACACAGCCTCCTTGTTTCAAAAGCTGAAAAAAAAATCAAAACTCAACAAGAAAATAATCTAAAAACAAGACAATTGCAAAGAATGACAGTTAAAGGTAAATTATTTCCTGTACAAGGTAATTTCCATGCAGAATAAGTTCCTGAAGAGGGACATTAAGTAAAGAATGCAACCATGTTTGAGAGATAAGTAGGCAATTTTCTAAAGATGAAGATGGTAGGCACATGGAGAAAAGAAAATAAAGCAAAGGAAAAGCACACACTCATCACTCAACAGCCTCTTTTCCTTTCATGGGCGTTTCACACTCTGTGAAACACAGAGAGTAACAATAAACGCAGCAGGGCTTCACCAAGAAACAGTCTCGCAATGAACAGGGGCAAACCAGCTTCACAGCTTTGAAGAAAACCAAACACCTTGTACTGAAAGACAAGAGGGGGAATAAAACAACTCAAGTCCCAGCACTACCCTGCTCTGGTTGTGCTGAAGCAGGTCTGCCACACCACAGCACCTCAGCCCTCCTGCCTTCAGCCGCCTCAGCCCTGGGAGAGAAGAGATACACAGAGCCTATGGATAAAGTAGGCTCCTTACCAGTCCAGAAGAATAGGGACGCCTCCTCCTCCTCTTTTGTTTTTGCAGTCCATGCACTCGACACTTGGAAGCGCTGCATTACTGTCTGAGAACAGCAAGGGCTGGCTGCTTCCTCAGGGAAGGCGATCCAGGTGGCAGCTGGCAGAGTCCCCAGAGCAGGCAGAGCTCCCACCAGCAAGGCTGTGTGCCTCAGGCCTTGATCCCAGTGCCCAAGCAGCCATCATCAGTTCTGGGCACAGTGAGCAATGAACCAGGTCTGGGCACCATCCAGAGTTCAGTCAGGAGCAAAGAGATGGTTATGGTGCAGGCCCAACCTCTGCCCAGGAGGCAGGGGCAGAAGGGACTGGAAGCCAGCAGGCCCAGGGCAGTGCTGGGCAGAGGGCACCATCACCTAAGGCCCCAGGTCAGGCTGCTCAGAGCAGTGCAGGGCTGTGCAAGGCCCCAGGACAGGACAGCCCCCCCTCCTCCCAGCCAGGACTTCCCTCACCCCTGTGCATCCAGGCACTGGGACTGTGGTCCTTGAGGCTGGGCAGGGCAGTCAAGGCCTGGTAGCACGGTCATAGCCCTGACTGGTGCTTTGACCAGCAGATTGTCTTATCCAATCCATGAGGGGAAACAAGAATAAAAAAAAAAAAAAGCCAGCAAGGAAACTGATGGGAGTTGAGGCTGGTGGATCAGAGCATTCCCAGGGAGCAGAATAGAAAAACAGTGCCAGAAGAGGTGGTGCCGCTCAGGGCTTCAGTCTGGGTTGTGCTCCAGGGATAAACAGTTGAAAGAGCTTAACCCTAACAGCTGAGCACCCACCAGTGTGAGATCCAGACACAATAAATAGCATGCACTGATGGAGAAAACTCTGGCAAACTGCAGAATCTGGAGTAAGCAAGTCAATGTTGTTGCAAGAACAAGCTCTCCACTTTGAGTGTAAGCATCCTTCCTGTCCCCACTTGAGAAAACAAGGTCTTCTCTGCAGCAGGACTTCACACACAATGGCACAGCGATGGAGATGCATGGATGTGAACAACAAGCAGGATCTTGGGGGCACCAGTTCCACCTCTCCAGTGGTAAGGTGGTCTGCAAAAACTGCGGCATCTTCTCCATCTGTGAAGCAAGAATGTAGGTATGTATCACATGTCTGTAGTGTGAAAGTCCCTTTTGTCTCTTTGAAAGGCTGCTTTAAACCTAACCAGTTGACTGGACATAACTCCAGCACTTTCACTGTAAGCTTCCCTGTTAGAACTGAAAATAAAATTTGGATTTCAAACTGCTCTGCTAAACTCATGAGAATCATCTGTCATTAGCTACAGCTAATTTAACACTCAGAGACATTTTTGTAGCCAGAACATTTAGTGCTGAAGGAGCACCAACAGTTAATAGGAGCCTTCACCTTGCAGCAGGTGAACAACAATCATGACCTGCCAGCCTATGGAAAAGAAAGCTTCCCTCATGCGCAGGCTGACAAAAGGTCACGTTTGTGTGCCACTCTAAGGTGACAGTCCCACAATGTACATGTGGCACTCAGTCTGATAAATTTTGCAGTGGGACTGTTACCTGGGTAAGAAAATCACTATATTGTAGGATAACCATTCTTCCCAAAGTCACTCAGCTCAGAAAAAAACACAAACAAACAACAACAAAAAAAAATCCCCAAGGCTGATTAATATATTAAGCAAAGACAATAAAAAGTCAGATGTACTTGGTAGGGAAGACTTTAACTACAGAGATTTGCATCAGATAAATATTCAATTGATCCTGTTTATGGACTGCTATGTATCTAGCATTATCAATAAATCACATTAAGTTTCTCCCCTTAATTGCACTGATGGTGTTAACAAAATTAGGAGAAGAGCCTAACAAAACATAAATAGCAGATTATTTTGAAAACAAAATTAGCAGCCTAAGGTACTGTGGCATATTGCTGAGAGAAAGCAGGTGGTCACAGGTGGCTCTGAGCCTCAAAAGTCAATGAGTGACTACACACTCTGCTATAGGGCTCAGCTGCACTTTGATGAAATACTCTGTCTACAAGCTGGCACAAGACATTTGTTTTCAAAGCAATTAAAATATACAGTAGGTTGGAAAACACCATTTTTATGAAAACCCACAGCAAGACAATAGTTTACAGACCCACTGTATGAGCAGAAGGATTTTGTCCTTTGGGCTAAAACTGTGTTACTTTTTATCTCATCTCATTTGGACTTTTTTTTCTTAACAAATAGTGGTGTAAAAATTTAAGCACCGCTATTCACTTAAATCTAACAAACTGCATATTGCATAGACAGGTGCTGTGAAGATGCTATCATCTATTATCGAAGGTATTATTATCTGACTTTCAAGGTAACAGATTGTCCTGTGAGCTGTGCCTGTACAGCTACCAATTTTTTGAAAGCCACTGCAGTACTGCGAACAATTCATTAACTGGTATCAAGGATAAGATGAATTTAAGCTTCATCTGAGGGCATGGAGATATACCGAGATAACCACATTCCACAGACAGATTCTCTGAAAATTAAAATATCATTTTATAAATCATCATTCTACAAAGCTCACTGATCAACAATGAAATTCTTCACTTAGGAAATAATTGCACCTTTAAATTTATCTGCATGATTTGTCAAATACTCTACAACTCATTTTCTATGATATTTAGACATTTTTCTAGAATCCAGGGAAATGGTGCTTCCATCTTCCCATAGATCTTCTTGTCATTTTTGTGCAGCAGAACAATTTTTTGTACTGCTGTGGTACCTCATCCATACTTACAGTTGTTCAAAAAAAAGGCTTTGTGCTACAGGTTAGTAGTTTACATCTCTTCAGCAGACCATTCCATCTATGCTGCCCTTGTTGCAGGAAACGAGAGGGCATTCCTTGGGCCCTTTGAAAGCTTCAGTCCAGATGTCCAAAAAAATCTGTAAAAGTGTTCAGCACCTGTAAGTAACGCAAGCTCAGAGTGCACTATTTTATTAGACACCCCAAGAGATATTCTTTATGCCACCTCTTGTGTTCTACACATTGGTGGTTACATTACTAATTTGTTTTCCAAAGGAAAATGCTGAAAAGTTTAAGGTTGGGACACAGTTTTTAAAACCCTTGGAAGTTTGTTGTCTTCCTCTCCACATGGCAGCTTGTCTCTTTTTCTACATCTACCACCCCCATATTTCTGACACGTTCATTAATACTCTTTGGAAAAATTATCCTGCTGGTTGCCTGTTCTAAATTGCTCTGACAAGAGGCAGAGATGTAAACAAGAACATGTTCCCCACTGAGAGAGAAAGCAATAGTCAAGCTCTTCCTAGCCTCAGAGATATATCTTCTAGGACACAGAATTCCACTAATTTCTTTAAGCACAGTCTCTACCTCCTGTAAGCCAGAAACATTTAAGCATAGCCATTTAGAGAGAGAGAGAGCACGTAACTATTGCACAATATCAAACCCTAAAATTGTTCATAATTGGGGAAAACAACTTGTGTGTAGTTGAAGGAGCCCTGAAGAAGGGCAATTGAGGCAAGTCATTCTGCTATATGTTTACTTGGTCCTTCTGACAAACAGGTAAAAAAATGTCTAAATACAGTTTTCAATAAAAAACATTTTCATATTGTGCATCTGCAATAAAATAGTGCTCTGCTTAGCTAATTTTTTTTTTTTCAGAAGTCCTCGTGCTCTTGCATGCTAGGGACATGCTGCCCTTATCTTGCTTCAGCCCTGATCCATTTCCCACTGTGTAAAAGGTTGCTGCTTTTAAACTTAATTTCTCAGCAACCCTTGCAATTAGGGCTTGATCACATTTCACTGGAAGTAAAGTCTGACACCTCCCTGTCGTCCAGATCTCCAGTGTACCTCTGTTCCTCCTGTCCTGTCCTGAGGGGTATGTGTTGCTGATCTTACATTTCCAAACAGCCTCATTTTACTGCAGTCACCTAATGACTGAGTTCCAAGAACATCACTGAACATTTCTGTGAGTGCTGTGCAGGGTGCAGGTAAGCAAAAGCCTAGAATACTCCACTTTCTTAATAAAGTACTGGCATTAATGTCATCATCTCTGCAGAGCACACAATGGAGTATTTAATTGCCTAATAGCGAGCAGAAGGCAAGTAGGTATTGTCTCTCCCAAGCTTTTTAGTGTACAGGACACAAAGAGTACTAAGCATTTTTAGCCAAAAGTTATCCTCTCCCACTGCCTCTGAAAACAATTTGGGCTGTTGCAGAAAGCAGGGGGCAGTGTGTTTTATTATTATTATATTACTACAAATCTTTGAGGAATACTAGGAGTGTTCACAGAGGCAGCAGAGAAAAACTGCTGGGTGCTGTTGTGCAAAGTCCTTGAGTACATGTGAAGGAAAAGAGAGGACAAAGCTTTTCTCCATGTACTGCTTGTCTTTCAGAAGGACACAACACTTACAAACCATTCAGCCCTAGTGTGAACATTCTTCTAAATTCCTTACTCAGAGAGTATTCATTCATATTAGGGCTTCAGCAGGATCACTTATTGGAGACACTGCTCCTCAGTTCCATACACAGGGGAATAGCAAGACCGCACTTGCCCTCTCTGGTGAAGAGGGATGAAATCAGAACACATGAAAACCATACTCAGTGCTCAAAGAATACACTCAGCAAAGTCAAGAGTCAGCAATATTACTAGGATTTTCTTTTACTCTGTATTTATTCAAATTCTATGAATGCAGCTCAAATAAGTATTTATTGTTGTTACATTTGCGCTGGAAATGGGACTACAACTACCTTCAAAAGCCACCTAATTTTACAAAAATACCCATTAAACTTCTGTTTAATCTGCAGCTGTATCTCTTAAGCAGTGGTATCATTTATTCTCCAGAGCTGCCAAAAATACACTTTTTTCCATGAAGTAAGACAGGTCCATCTTTGCCATGGCTCTAATGCCTTTAGCACCTTACCTCCTATAAAACTGAGACCAGAAACCCTAATTCAGCAAAGTATTTTGTAACATGTTGAAGTTCCACTGGTATCAAAATACTTCATTAAACCAGAGCCTCTGGGGCTAATGATTTTAGCACTGCTGAGAGGAAAGCTGGTCAAAAGAGTTATTTTTGAGATCCAGGCAAACATTCGAACATAGTTCAACAAAAAGCCAGCCGTGCAGAGCACTATCACTAACCTGAAATCAAACTGACAACCTTTAAAACAGACTTCAGCCAATCCTTAGACCACAAATAAATACTTCTTCCTTCAATCATGTACACAACATAAAAGACTACTAGCCCAAAGGTTTTGCTTAGCCTGGTGGACAACACAAGAGTGGTCAAGCAATGACACAAGTGTGTCTTCATTGGATTTGACTGAAGCTCAATAAGCTTGTGTAGATACAACTGTCAGAGGCATGGATGCTGCTAACAATTTCTTGAAGGCAGAGCACTCAAGGAGATGAAAGGCAGCTACCAGCTTGCAGCCACAGGACCATACCCTTACAAACAACAGATGGAAACAAATTTATCGATTAGTGCTCATCATGCAACTGCTTTGTCTGAACTTGGTAAACCTTGAGAATTACACTTAAAAGAAAGAGGTAGCATTCTCCTCCCCTTCCCCTGCTCCCATCCAGATTATAAAATATTAAATTAACTAAATGCTTAGAGGAAGCCTACAGCTTTGAGGGGGGGTGCTCAGAAGCAATCTTCAGTTTAATATGAAACGTGTGATTTGATCCAACCCATTTAAATGAGCTCAACGGGAGAGAGAGCTGGTGGAAAATAGTTCGCTTGGGAAAGAAATCTGCCCCATCCTTCAGCAGACCTGTCACTCTCCATACCCATATGCACTTTCTCAGCCATGTATGGAGTTGCTTTAAATAACAGAATGTCATCTATCAGAAAATCAGTTAAAGCCACAATACATTAAAATGAATTTGCATAGGCCTGACCCTCTGCAATATCTCATTTCTAGATGTTCACTAGTTTCAATGCAAAGGCAGGTAAAACTGGAATTCAAAACAAGTAATTCTTGCTGTTTTGAATATTCAAAAGCTGGTTTTGTGTGCTTGTGCAGATGCTGTAAATGAGAAGCTGTTTTAAGAGAACGACATTCCTGTTATGAATCCAAGGCAGGAGGACAATTGACAATATGCAATATTTAATCAATATTAATTTGACTTTGAAAAGAAAATAGACTAGCAGGAAGGTATAAAAAGTTATTGTGGGGAAAAAACCCAACCAAACCAAACCAAGTTGCGGAGTATCTAGCATCTCTTCCCACTGTAGCAAGGCCAGCCACCAGCAGTAGCCACCTCTGTATCTCCTGTATCAAAGTGCTGTGAGCAATTAAAAATTAATGTAAGTGGATTTATCCCAGGAAGGAAGAATGACAATTCAATGCCCAGACATTTAAGAATAATCAGTCAGTGGGGGGAAAAACAACTGTAACCTACAGAGAACGTTGTATCTTAACTTATTTTTTTACTCTACTAAAAGTAATGCTGGGGCAATAAATTTCATTTTATATCCAGTACCACTATGATTTACTGTATTGTCAAACACAAGTAAGCAACTGACACACAGTGATATGTACCTTCTTCTGAGCATGAATTAATAATAACATCTAATCAGCCATTTGCTATAGAAGGATATTTGCCTGTTGGATTGCCTTTAATCAGTACTAACAGAATTAAAAAGAAACATATTTTGAAACGGAGATAAAATTAGATGTGCCATTAACTGGTTCTCTCTCATGCCTGAAATTTTGTGACTGCAGTCACATCTGATGTGCCTAAGGGTCCATCCTAATTTTCTTCCCTGTCCGTGGGAGACTTTGCTTCAAGGATACTGGATCAGACTGGAACTGGAGCAGGCTTTGATTTATTTTTGGTTTTCCCTTTGAAAGTTCAGCACATGGTTGCACTGGGCCATATCATACAGGCACCGCACACTTTCCATTATTAACTCTGTGCATTCCTTTTATCTTTCACTTCTGGGCCTTTGCAATTTGAGAGCAATGCAAAGCAGTAAAGGGATGTTTTCTCTCAACAGAATGAGAGATATTTAGTTTTAATTTAAAAAAAAACAAATTTAAATTAGATAAAAGGTGAAAAACTTAAAAGATTTTCAGGTGTTGTCTTGGAATATTTTCAGACTTGTTAAAAACACTAAGGAAAAGCTGACAGATTTCTCTACAGCCAACAAAGCACACAAGATATTAAAGAATACTAACGCTAACCCTTGAGAAATGAACTGAACAGAAAATGTTCAGACATCGGTAGATCATCCTTATTTGCTTTGACAGATCATGCTCTGCCTTTCCTCAAAGAAGGTTGTAGAGAAGTGGGTGTTGGTTTCCTCTCCAAAGTAACAAGTGGTAGGACAAGGGGAAATGGTCTGAAGTTGTACCAGGGTAAGTTTAGATTGGATATGAGGGAAAATTTCATTACCAAAAGTGTTGTTAAGCATTGGCACAGGCTGCCTAGGGAAATGCTGTAGTCACCATCCCTGGATGTATTTAGAAGAGTGTAGACACGGTGCTTAGGAACGTGGCTTGGTGGTGGACTTGGCAGTTGCAGATTAACAGTTGGACTTCATGATTGTAGAGGCCTTTCTGAACCTAACCAACTCTATGATTCCTCTGCACTGTGTGTAAAAAGGAGCACTTGATGCCTTTGAAAATTGTGATCTAGAAACCTGCAGTGAACAAAGATACATCACCTGCTAGTGCTTGGTTCAAAAAAATTGTCAGTCCCAAATCCACAACGAAAACTGGACTTCCTTGCCTGTATGACTCACCCTGTTATATGTTACCTCTCCAGAATTACACGGTCTACCCATAAAACAAGTCACATGAGTTTCATGGAAAATTCTTGCAAAAGGATTTCTTAAAGCAATATAGCACTGCAACTTCAGGTCCTTTGTGTGAAGTCCCTATGTATATCTATAAATATTTTATCAAACTGAAAAGCTGTCAAGTGTTACCTATGCTCGTAAGAGTCTCTGCACTGTACTTGTTTCACAAACTACATTTTACTAAAAAAAAAACAAACCATGAATTCTTTACAAAAGTTCACCTGGGATGATATTTTCTTATATCAAACTCCAGGAGTGGAAACCATGAGCATCTTCCTATACTGTACATTTTATATTGTGTGTACTTATATATCTGACATATGCAATACCACATCTACATCACACGTACCCTTGCGTTACTCTAACTTGGAAGGATCCAAGTAATACCAGACTCCAAAGCATAAAATAATTTCTTCATCTACAGTAACATACAGCTTAAGTGACTTTGTATGGCCTTTTGGCAGAAGTACATTCACTGTATTTGTATTTTAGTTCGCATAACCACTTTCAAGGCTCCAATATTTCATCACAATTACAAATTAATGAGATAGGTAGTCTCCGTTACAGAGATAGCAACAATCTGTAAAAGGGTATTAAGAAAAGTAGTAATTTATTGGCTCATGAATGTTCCAAGTGAGCAGTCACATTAGCATGACAGCAGGAGGTCAAGAGACTCATTAGCCAGCAGTTGTAAGATATGCAACTCTATTTTTATAGTAGCAGGATGTACCTGCAACACAGACTTTCAGAAATGCAATTACTAGGGCACTCACTGGCACTCACATGAAGCCTGTGGATGCACATTGTGGGGATGGTTCATTGCTGTGTGCCTACAATGTGAAACCTGCTCCAAATATCCAGCTTCATTTCATACACCACTATATTACAAATAAAAATATAATCCTGTCCAGTAACGCTGTGGGACAGGAACAGGGAAAACAACAGAGACAAGAATCTGCTGCCCCCCTTACCCAGGTAAACGACCCTAAGAAAACCAGCAGCTCCATCCCCTGCACCAGCAGAATACCAACCTTGGCTGCTGCAGCTGCCAGGTGTTTCTTAATGCCTGCTTCATGTTAAAAATATACAGTTTGCACAACAAAGGAAGCTTGCCTCAGTCTGAAACTTGGGAGTGGGGACAAAGGGAAGGGAAGGAGGATAATGGATGAAAAGAGGAAAAAATAACGTAGGTGAGTGTGGCTGGAGGAGAGATGCAGCAGTAAGGCAGCATTTGCGAAATGCTTGTCCTCAGTCTGAGGAAAGCGTTGAAAGCTGACACCTTGAATAAAAGTCTAAATGTATGACATGGTGCAAAACTGAATGAATTAACAAAAATCTGGGTATTAGACCCTGATAAGATATGGAGCCATAGCTCCACAGATTCCCATGGTACTCTGCCATTTTATAGATGATGAGGATGGCCCTAAGTTGATTTAAAAGACCTTCACATTCAAAGAATGAAATTTACAGACGGTCTAAAGCTTCGTACTGCAATTCATTCACAGGGGGAAAACCTCAACTCACTTTGCAGAAATACAGTTCTGATAAGAAACAGCAGTGCCAACAGGGTGCACAGGTACCCTGCCTGTTTAACTGCCTTGAGGTTTGGCTGGCATTTCGGGTTTCCTCCCTTTCTGGTCAGACATCCCCCACCCTTTGTCTATAAAACAAGGGATTAAAACAGAGACATACAAGTGTTTTTGTCTAAATCAGATATGTAGAATGCAGTAATTATCTCAGAATGTGCTTCATGACTGATATCTGCAAACACCTTAATTATTAATTGGATTTCTTCAAACTAACTCTATCAAAGACTAATACATCAACTCTTATCACAACTGCAGCACTCTAAGACTTCAACATTATTTCTAATTAAACACATGGGTACCTATATGAAAGGAACACGAGATTGGTTATTTACATAGATTTCTGATGTTCCCTAAATTTTGCAAGAAACCATATCTTTCAAGCATTGGGTTATTTCTCATTAAGAGCTGATTTATTTTTGTAATCAGAGCATCACATACTGCCTTGCCTTAAAGTCTTTTGGCCTAATTTCCATCTCACTTTAAAAATGGCAATGCCAGGCTAGCATAAAAATCAGAATGAGAGCAGAATTGTGAGCAAATCTGGAACCCAATACTAAGCAGAGCTACAAAGGCTTCATTCAGCTGCTACCTGTATTATTCAGGCATTTTATCCATCTCTGCTTCTGATACTCCTTCCCCTCAGCCATCCTTTCTTCCACATAACACATCATTACACTGTGGAGTTAATCGCTGCAGGATGTTTGGAGCCCCAGAGCATATATGGGTCAATAAAGAGTCTACTACACACATTAACAGAAAACAGATTCATCAGAGAACACTGTCAAGACTTCAATGCCAACTCTAAGGCAAGGTCCTTAAACTGCAGGTCACTGGAAGACTGACATTTCCTTCTAGCCTGGCATCTTACACAGACAAACCCTGGAACCTTTCTACAGGACAGAGCTGCTACTAGACAAGGTACTGTGCTACACAGCCCTGTGGTGTGTAGCACAGTACACAACCCAACAGAGTTGTCCCAGTTCTTCATCTGAAAAGAATGGTACTGCTGCTCCCTTTCATGAGTGTACAGGGCAACAGGCTTAGGAAACTGAAGGGCAGATGTTCAGCAACCACAGGTTACAGAGATAAGTACATGAGCCAGTAGGAAGCAGTAATGAGAGGAGTTATATTTTAACAAGAGCAGCTGCACAGTAGCTGTAAAAATAAGTTTAGCACTTTACTGAAAGCCTAGTGAAAAACAAAACAGATGAGTAAGATGGAATTTAGGTTAGTCTGAAATAGCTGTTCACACCTCAGTGGGATGCATCATCCAGGTCCAGGGCTACTATCACCTTTGAGGAATATCCCTGTGTGTTTGCAGAGTTTGCAATTTGAACGTGGACTTTCAATAAGAGTCCCTTCACAACAGCAGTCATTTTTAAAATACCTTACTATGCTGCTTCCAAAGCCTCTGTGTTTTGGTGGGAGAACAAGTCTGTTGTTTGTTTGTCTGCATGGCAGAGGCAGCCAAGTGTGGTTCTGCCCCCCATCTTCCAGCCCCATGGCATAGAGAACACTGCCCTGGAAATAGGAGCTAGCAGCAAGCAGCAAACTCCATCAACCTGGCTTCTCATCCCTAGTGACCACTGGGTCTGAAACAGCTGCTTCATCTGCTCCTGAAAATCTCATTCACCTTGGCAGCATGACCAATGGTGTTTAAAAATAAAGAAATAAATAAGTAAATATTAAGTAAATACATAAATAAATACATAAATAAACATATACACACACATATAAATCTCACCAGGACAAGTGCTGGCCAAAAACCAGAGCCTCAGCCAGAACAGCAGCCGTTAGCACCCTGAGCTAGGAAACTCTGTTTAAAGAAGCTTTAACGAACCAGTTAGGGTCTAAAAGCATAAGTGGCAAATTCTCCTCTCTTCTATTATAAAAGTAATGGCCAACCAGATATATAAACATTGCCTAGAAAGGTATCAGATGTTAATAAATTAAACCTGTGAGGTAAGGAGCATTTTACCCTTATTTCACTGCATGAACTGAAAGATTAGCCCTCCATTCTCACAGCGCCCCTCACTTCTCTCAGACCTAGCAGAAAGTGGACTTCAAATGCTCAGGCACTTAATAATATAATTTCTGACCAATGTAAGCATTCTGTTGGTGATCTCTACACCACCCACAGTCCTCACATTCTCTTTCCTTTCCCCATCCTCCCAGACCATGGTACTTACACCCACTGCTCTCTGACTTTTGCCATCACATTACCTCACTTTATTTAGCCTTTCTTTGTACCACATTCCCCTTCCTCCACATCTTAATAGAAGGAAATCTTTCCAATATCTGGAAAGGGTAGAGATAACAAAACCCTTTCTTAAGGGTTCATGCCTTTTGACTCTCCAAAATTGCACTACAAGAACCAGACCTGGAGCTCAGTTTGGGAATGGAATATCCATTTCAGGGAGATAACAGTCCTCCTGGAAGACTCTAGTAGGTCCCTCTGTCCCTGTCCTGAAATCAGAGTAGACATACTGATGCTGACCTGGGCTTCCCAGCAAAATGAAAACAAAGGTGACCTGCAGATGTGTTTTCTTCTGAAAGCCAACAGAGTGAGAGCACATGAAATTTGAGAGACCTTCTGGCAAGCCTTGCTCACGCAGTGTGCTAAGCACTCACCCCGCTTTAAAGGCTGGCCAAATGACCCCAAGGGACAAGTCACTACCTCACTCAACTCTTGTCATCTGGAAGGATGATAAAAGAGTGTTCTGAAGGAATCCAAAAATAAGGCTGCACATAGACATTTCAGCCCAAAATAGACATAGACCAAACGGAGGCCTCTACACGTGTTAGTATTTTGTGCTATTGTATTCAGATGCCAGGTAAAACAGATCTCACTGTCCTGTGAGCCACACAACACACACACATGCTGTCCCTGTCCTAGATGATAACTGCAGCCCAGCTGCTTCCATACTCAACACACAGGTACGTATATTGTGGCTCTCTGCTTATATACATTGCATAGGTTTGGGTTTATCGCTTTTTCATGGAAATTCAGTTCAGTCCTCAATTTGCTCTTATTTAAATGCTAATTTCAGTGAAGTGGTTTAACAAAGCAATTATGAAAAAAAGGCTCTAATCATCTACTGACTGAGTAGGGAAAAACTCGGAATGTGGTAGACGGATTAACCCTGTAAATGCACTAGAAGCGATCTGTTTCATACTTAAAGCCTTCTGTTGATAAGTGATTCAGTAACAAAGGTGACAGCACAGCCTCCTTTTCTAAATATATAACACCAAAGAACCAACAAAACACTAGCACCTCATGCAACCTCGAATAATTGTACTTAGCAGCCTCTCTTGTTTTCTGTACTTAACACTTGCTCTTGTTTCCCTTCTTAATGCATGTTTGCTCATTTTATTTAGAACTTCTGACTGTAAGATATAATCAGATACTTTATAAAGTATTTTTCTATAATTGTAGTTAGTCAAGTACCACAATTTTAAATGGTTTAATGTTGTTCCACCTCTCCCCTCCACCAGAGCTGCAAGCAAAGCCCACAGTGCTAAGCAGTTCAAGATGTCTCCACCTAACAGAATGAAAACGCACTAGTTCCAACAGCTTTCCAAAGCCTCTTAGGGTAGAAATTAAACATAAACATCCAGCCTACAACAATAATTTTCTTAGGGCAAGGGTAGACAGAAGAGAGAAGTGATGCAAGGGAGTTTTAGGCCTGATACACAGAATTGTAGGGGTTAAAAGGGACCTCGGGAGATCAAGTCCAACCCTCTCTGCCAAAGCAGGTTCCCTAGAGGACATTGCACAGGTCAGTATCTAGATTGGTCTTGAATGTCTCCAGAGAAGGAGACTCCACAACCCCCCTGGGCAGCCTGTCCCAGTGCTCCATCACCCTCACCATGAAGAAGTTCTTTCTCACATTGGTGTGGGACCTCCTGTGGTCCAACTTGTGACCATTGATCCTTGACCTGTCCCCATAGGCCACTGAAAAGAGGTTGGCATCTCCCTTTGTCTCCCACACTTCAGATATTGATGAATATTGATGAGATTCCCTCTCAGTCTTCTCCAGGCTGAACAGCCCCAGCTTACTCAGCCTTTCCTCACAGGGGAGATGCTCCAGGCCCTTCATCATCTTTGTGGCCTCTGCTGGACTCTGTCCAGGAGATCCCTATCTGATTTGTATAAAAAATATTAATTTCTTGGATTATCTGCAGTGCCATTAGAATTTGCAACTTCTTTCTGCTCATGAGAACATGTAACGTGACTGTCAAATCTGTGAGATCCTGTCAAATGCTCAATCTTCTGCCTCTGAATCTGTGGAATTTTATAGAAATTGAATACACAAAGGATTTAATGTCATTTTAGATTTACAAGTTTCAAATGCCTCCTTCACTTCTCTTCCAGAGACTATTACCTCTTTTTGAGAACTTTTTCACTGACTTTCTTCCATTTTTTCAGCTCTCTCTCCAACATTATCCTGCTTTCTCCTATCCCCTTCCAAATGTGCTGCACCAAGGTTGTACAATCCATAGGGACGTGGAAACAAGGGAGAACAAAACAAACACAGACAGAATGCAAGGGCAGAAGGAGCAGGGAAGAGTCTGTTACAAGTGGCCAAGAAAGACTTTTGGCCATAAAATTAAGGAATTCACATTTTGAACTTATATTTCATCTGAAGGGTGTTAAAACAGATGATAAGTTTCCTCAATTAAATATCACAAGAGCAAATCAATTGATGGTAATTCCCAAAGCTTGGCTCAGCCTTTCTGCTCTTTGTTGCTCCCCAGTGCAACACAGGACATCTGCACTCTGTGATGTTCACAGAAGGTTTGTTTTACACAACTGAGTGTTGCTGTAGCACAGAGAAAGAAAATTCCTGAAGCCAATGGAATGGCTCCTGTTTAAACTAAGACAAATCCCACGTGCAGTATAACTCTGTAGCAGCTGTGTTTATCAACACTAGAGAGACCACAGTGTAAAGTGACAAGCCAGGGTCAAACCACCAAAGGTACTCAGTGATTCTGACTACTAGATATCTCTGAAAAGCACTTGTTGCTCCCTTTTCCCAAATCCAGCTGAGATTTAAAACAGGAAAACGTTGCTCTTCCTGTAACAATATAACGATGCAATGTGGGGAAGGTAGAGCATTTGAGAGAAGAGAGGACAACAATTCAATCTGAACATTCACACACCATCTCCCGCTTTTCAACCTATATGAACTCATTTTGGTTTTTGTCTGTGAAGTCCTTTTATCTGCCTGGACTAGCTTTCTAAGCACAATGGAGTGAATAATACATAGCATGTCTGCAAATTAGCAAGAAGTTGTATCAGAAAGAAATTTCCTTTGGTGCAAGATAAATGTTGGTTGTTTCCATCCTCCTTACAGTCTGCGGTAGTATCCCAGAGGTCTTGGTGACTGCATGTGTGAAGAACAAAGAAGGGCTGCAGAAAAGAATGGAGATGAAGGATGTGTTATTGTCAAAAGACAATTTTTTCTGAACTTAAAATCTTATTTCTGAAACAGAAGAGCATCAGGGCATGTGCCTGCTTTTGTTGTCCAAAGGGTGAACAGTTTAGCTCCACTTCAGAAGGAAAGCAGCACCCTGCTCAGTATTCAGCCCACTGTGGGACAGAGATACGAGTGTTCTCAGTATCAGCACAAGGCAAAAGGCTCATTGATACTTACTCACGTGGAAACATTCATTTTGACAGTCAACAGAGTTCTTTAGAGATTACCTCCATGCATTATTTCTTCTACTGCCTGAAACCACGAAGCCCACTAGCCCTAAGCAGCTCCAGAAAGCCACAGATAACTGCACAAAGTCTGCATGTGTTGGGGTGCTACTTGCAGTTTTGGGGTACTGCACCAAAGACGAACCACACCAAACAAATTCATGCTGAGCAGAGCTGAGCAGAGCTGGCTAGCAAAGAAAGCTCTTAACTTCCTCAAATGTAGTGCAATCACAGTCCAGCTGGAAGAAATGCTCTGTGCTCCCACAAATACAATTAACATTTTCAACTTTGAGCGTGGTCTTTTTTGTCTCTACCAGGCCAGGAACAGAGTATGTCCTTACAGGAACAGAAAGAACCACTTGTAAAACGTGTCCTGTTTGAAAGCTGGCAGCCACTGTCACTCATAAAAAGAGAAGATATCCCTGGGGCCTTACTCCCAGCCATTATCAGGTGAATTTACACAGGAGTTAACCATGAGTATTTGTCATGTACTGCAAAATATGGCAATGAAACAAGCAGTCAGCATTAGCCAGGTGTCTAGCATGTCTAGTACCAAGTAACAAAGTGCCTCTTGGAAAAAACATTGTTAGCAGAAAGTAACAGAGAGAGAAGAGCAATGGCAGCAGGAGTCACCCTAACCTTCCAATGGGAACATGGTATATACACTGATTCTCACAAAAACACACACAAAGCTTTAGGACATTATGCACGTAAAGTACCTGTTTACCTCCTTCCTTCCTTCCTTCCTAGTGAACCAAAACAACAGAGTTCTAAATTTCTGATCTCATCCCAGATCCACACTTTATATATTGTCCTACTCTAAAATTAGAGTCATAATTCCAAAGCTGAAAACATTTTGTACTACTTGAAATTAAGAATCCATTTTTCTAGTGTTGACTTTCATAAGTTTTAAAGCCTTATAGTCTTGGTGTGAAATTAAATTTTAACTTATTCAGCAATGTCTTTATTTTACCCAGTTTTCATTAAAATTAGGCTGCTATTTTTGTTTAAAAAATCATAGAATCATAGAATTTTAAGGCTGGAAATGACCCCTAAGATCATCCAGTCCAACCATTAACCTACTGTCACCAAGTCTACCCTTAGACCATGTCCTCAAGCACCGCATCTACCCGTCTTTTAAACACCTCAAGAGATG
>VXBZ01003664.1:204835-275373 GCA_013399135.1 Heliornis fulica | reverse complement strand
TCCAGCCACTCCTGCCCAAGCCTGTAACGTTGCCTGGGGTTGTTGCGACCAAAGTTCAGGACCCGGCATTTGGCCTTGTTGAATGTCATATTGTTGGCCCCAGCCCAACAATCCAGCCTGTCCAGATCCCTCTGCAGGGCCTTCCTACCCTCCAGCAGATCAACACTTCCACCCAATTTGTTGTCATCTGCAAACTTACTGAGGGTGCATTCAATCCCCTCGTCCAGATCATCTATGAAGATGGTGATCAGAACTGGTCCCAACACTGAGCCCTGGGGAACACCACTGGTGACCGGTCGCCAGCTGGATTTGGCTCCAAAACCCACGATAACTACAAATACAAATACCCCTTTCTGGATTTTCATAAATCAGAAGTTTCAATCAATATATTGACCTTTTATAATCCCACCCTTGATTTCCAGAGTAATGTCTAAACATAAACAGTAGGGAGAGCAGAGCTGAATTAATGCACAAATCCACCAAATAGTGCAATAAATGTCTGATTGAAACCCACAAAGCTTTCAGTGAATCAAAACAAAACTTCAAGTTTGATCTGAAATACAGAAAAACAGATGCTTCTTAGTATGTTTTACTTTAGGGAAATAACATCTAATTTTGATTTCACATGATTGAATATATATTATAGGAAATAAAATAATTTTTCATTTTTTAATACTGTCAGTTTGCATTCGTGAGTTCTCAGGTTTACTAGAATTCCTAGCTTACAAAGGATAGAGGCTGTAGGAGTAGGAGGAACTGAAGAATTAAAGCTTGAGAGCCATTTACTTAGTCATTGTGCCACATGAACAGCACGAGTCCCACAGTTCTTTAACTACACTGACAAACCCTGAATGACTAGATACATTCATATGAAACAAGGTTAATGCTTTACAACTTAAGTGAAAATAAAATCTTATTGACATGGTCCTGGTGACAGGGATCTATATAAGAGAGAGGTGTCAGATGAGAAAAGCCCAATTCCCAGCACACTTCAGTTCTATTTGCTCTTCAGAGCTATTTGAAACAACGGTTACCCACAAAGAGACTCCACACAACACATGAAACAAATTTATGTTACAAATTCATACCCATCCAACTTAAAATAAGTACCTCGGGACAGTAAAGCAGCCTCCCTTGACAGAATTTGTTTCATTAAGGTTTTCCTAAACTTTACACAGCACAGTAGGCACGGTAATTTTATTTCTAAATGAGTTAAAACAGCTTTTGATCTGGTAGAGCCACTTAATTACGATCAGAAGGGCAAGAAACTAAAATATATGTAAGTTTGCCGAGCAATTCATGTCATTTCAGTGTAATTATCCTACCTCAGGGTCAGCTCAAGTTGCTCCCACAAAAGCTAACTTCCTCTGAAGGGCTATTTGTCATGGATGCTTGATTCTTAATCACCTCATCAGATCAACTGCTGCTCTGCCTGTCCCTGTGATCATTTTGAAGGTTTCAGGCCCCTTCTACTGAAGTTAGCTATTAGTTGGCTCCATTCCAGTTGCTATGCTGAAAATTCCCTAAAAGCAAGAACATTTAGCGGTGTTTCAGCTGACACAGAACAGTTCTCTTAAGCTAAAGTACTTGGGGAAAAAAAAAAACAATCAACTCAACAACCAAATGACACTGAAGGGCAAACCCTCATTTAAGATTACGCTACCAAATTCTGTAAAACTCCAGAGAAGCCTTTGGACTGGGTTCTGCATCTGCCAGCTGAGGACAACAACGTCGCTGTACTTCTGCATACTGCAGGTTGCATATATCCACAGTAACAGTCCCAGTCCCTCCCTACACCTGCTCAAGGAGACTTGAACCCCCTCTCCAATTTCTGTAAGACTAATTCCCATCCAATTGCGCCTCTGGAGTAACCACAGCCACTGCAGACATGAAAGACCAAGAAAAAACCCTTTGGACAGAGATTCTGAAAGCGATTTTAGATGTACCCTGTGAAATCATTTACAGCAAGGTTGTGCTTTGTCAGGAGTTGAACACCTCACTCTTGGGGTAGTGCCTGTATGGGGTTTCCTAGAAGGGGGCTCATAAATGGACAGATCCAAAGTGACTGTGTGCTGCAAGTGAGAGTGCATTTTTAAAGAACTTTCTGCTAATAACTCTGTACTTTTAAAAAGACATTTTCTAAAAGGTTGAATTTCTAACACATTTTATAACAGCTGGGGCAACAGCAATATGAACTGCATGGTCTTCTGTAGCCAGCCACCAGCACATTGAGAAGCACAAGGGTTTAGTTTGGCAGCAGCAGGTGGTGGGAAGACCCATGAAGTCTGTCCTAGACAGTCTGGGGTTCTGCTACTGAAACACCAGTGCAGGTAAAGGACTGCACTGAAGTGCCATTCCTCAGCAACCATATACGGCTCAGGTTCAGTCTTCCAACTTTATAGGTAAGCCATAATTTTTAATTACAGTATTTACATTTAAGCTTCACACACAGCAACTAAATTTCAGCCTTGTAGTATGTGCCAGACTACCTCTCACAGCAGCATTGAAAACAAGGAGGGGGGGAGGGGAGTGGAACCCACAACCCAATCATCAACCAGCTGCCTACTTGTTCCCAGAAACAAGAAAACATCTATCAAGTCTTGGCACGAACAATTCTTATTTCTGTTTTATCTATTTATTCTCCTAAAAGCACCACCGAAACAATTCACAAGATTCATAATCCACAAGAAAAACAATTTAAACCCACATCTGTAGAAAAATATTAATTTACAGAAAACAGTAATTTACCTGAAACCTACTTACAGAAACACTTCTGCAAATTCACATCATAATACTATGCCCCAAAAGAACTAAAAAAACATTATTCAGTTGTTCATGCTTTCTAGCTATAGAACTGCGTCTGTGTAAGAAGAACAAGGCACAAAGCCAGCAGAAGGCTTCCTCAGGGGAACTGTCCCTCAGCAGCAAATCCCAAAATGAAAAAGCATCCATGGGTTACCTGTAAATAACGCAGCCCTGAGCCCCTCAGGTACAGCTCAAGCCTTCAGACCACCTGATCTTACAAGCAAAGAGGCACAGCTGAGGAAGCTAACACCACATTTGTTCAGCAAATCTATGAGTTTAGAGGATCTTCACAAGTTCTGTTTGCTTTGGGGGCAAAAGCTCTGTTTTAGTTCCTTTACCTGAGGCCCCAGGGACAGGCTGCCTGAGGATGAGCAACATCAGCGCGAGTCTGTGCTGTCTGCGCAGACCCAGTGTGATCCCAGTGACTCACACCAGCCTTCCATCCGTGCAGGGCTCCGTGGCACTGCACGAACAGCCTCTGACCTGCAGGTCAAACCTTCAGAAACTTTGAAATCCCAATGTTCTACCTGGATGTCTGCTTTTCTGTTTCTATTATTCCAACACTACACTGCTGAGTTGCAAGGGAGTTTGCTTACACCACCCTGGCTCACCTCAGCGCTCCATGAGCAGCATACAGATGCATCTCCCTCAGGTTAACACAGGCTTGCTCCTTAATTTGCTGCCATTACACAAGTACCCCAGCGCCCTTCATGCATGCACAAGGCTCTCCACATACTGCACTGGCCTTCGAGAAACCCCAACACCTCTCTTGTTCTTCCATTCTACTTGGGTAAAAGTGTACCTGAAGCTTGTCCAGAGATGCTGCACCCCTGGAATCCCACAGCTGTTCTCGCTAATGAGGACCATTCAGAAACTCCTCTGGAGGTGCCCAGTCTCCAGAAGAACCCACAATACAAAAAATCTGCAATAGTCAAAGGCTTCACAAATTCTCTCGCCCCTGGGCTGTTACAAACACCAGCTCCCTTTGTATTCCTTCTGAATGTGACAGGAGTGGGATCGAATAATCCTGACTTTGAAGATGACTCCACTTCCAAAGCTTATCTGAGATGGAGACTACCACATGACAAATGATTTAGCTTAGCTCCTCTCCCAGAACATTCTCACATCCTTTCTCATTTCAGATGTTACAAAGCCTTTAGTCTGTCTCAGCGGTGGGGAGATGAAATCTGCATGTGTGAAGGGCACAGAGAGGGAACAGGCTCTTTTCAGGAAGACCTGCATTCACCGCTCTCACTCCAGATTCACACACAGGCTTCACTTTCACTGGCAAGGCTCCAGGGTTCTAGAAATGTCTCAGGAGATAAGCAGGGGAATATTTTAGTTGAATGGTTCTTGCAAGCACGTGTGATCTTGAATTGCAAGTAAAGCGTTATGGACAAGAAGAGGGACAGTGAGAAGAACAAGTGCATACTTCTGTGGGCAAGAGGTCTGAAATGTGTATGTTTTCATGCCTAAGATGAAAGAATAGGAGGACTTGGTGTGCCAGTGTTCTCCCCACTGTTTTTTTCCTTCTGAAAAACTGCTGAAGTTACACTGGCCAGTTACACACTGGCCAGTGTAACTTCAGCAGTAACACCAAAGGTGCATATGCCTGTGAAAGGTTGATGCAAATATATGCAAATAGCCAATGGAAACGTTCATCGCCAGCTAAGCCTATTGCCATTTCACAGGCTGACATGGTGAATACCCCAGACAGAACTAAACTAGTTCAGGCCAATGACTCGATGGGGCAGTCATTGGTGACAGCAGTTCTTGTCCTGGGGGAAATACCAAGCTTCCACTTTGCCTAAGGTCACACGTGAACACAAGTGCCACCCAAAGGTTAGCAGTGCTCAGCGGCGTCAAGGAAAGTCACAGACATGATCCAGCATGGGAAGTGTTAACCAGCTTCATGATTCCCTTCTCTTCCCTACTTAACAGGTTGTCATTTGTGTTTCAGCTGGAACATGCAGATAATTTAATTAAAGCTTTTAGCTCTGAAAGAATTTTAAAGCACCTATATTATATGAGCATAAAAACAAACTTTACATCATCTATTAATGCTAAATTAAAATTTCTTTACAGTAAGAGAAAGTTAAATTACATAAGTGAAAATACAGCAATTAGGCAAACACTGAAAAGATAAAGATGGAAGCCAGCTAAATATCAAGTGGCAACCAGACTTAAATATCAAAGATAGGAAACCTCCATCCATCACAAACATAACACAGGCTATTTTGAATTATAGAATATGCACTAACAGAAGAAACAGTTGGGAAAAGACCACCTGAGGTGACATTCTCCTTTTCCGTCTCTATTTTTCTTACCAAGGATAGTCCCATCCTCTTCAGATACTGTTTTTTAGAAATCCCCCACCAATGCTTTGCCTTGCTCATTTCCATTCTAGAAGAAACCAAGTTTCCTCTTAAAACGCTCCTAGACAACGTATTCAGCAATCCCAACTAGTACAGCAGATCCCTCCTGGTCATTGTAGGGGTGCTTGTTCAGTGACCCCTAGCTACAGCTTTGACTGCTTCCTAGACTGAGTGATAAAGTCAATCTGCCCCCATCTACATACTCTACCAGAAGCCTCAGGTTAAAGCCTGTATTCCTCGCTGTTTCCTGAACAAGACTCTTGAACTTCTCCTTGCTGTAACTATCCAGTCACTGGGAAGTAACATGGCTTCCAATACTGCCCCTTCTCCAGCCAAAACATACTGCAGCTACCTTCTTTAATGAGAGGCAACATTCCCCGAGCCATGTGTCTTCCTCATCAGTTTCTCTTCCCAGTATGTGTAAGCAAGACTTTACCCATCTCTGTCATTCATAAAGCAGCAGCAGCACATTAAACATGGAAATAAGCATGAGCTATGGGAAATGCCTCATTGTTTTCAGCCATCTTTCATAATGTTCTCCTCTTCATTTTTTATGTGATCATCTTTTCCTTAATTATGCTCATTATGATTTTATTCACCCTCCTACTGTCAATCCCTCAAATTGCAGCCTGCAATGTCTATGGAGAAAATGACAAATCTTGTAGGAAAAGGAAAGACAACTGAAACTGATTTCCCAAACTGCACTTTGGTATTGTTCACAAAGTCTGAAAATAACACCCTACACGCAGCAAGACCAATGCACCAGTGTTCCACTCACTGGTAGCAAAGACCCTTTTCAAAGATGAAGCTTCCTCTCCCCTCCTCCCCACTTTATTACACTGAAAAGTTTCATTTCAGAGTTTTCCTTTCAGGGACTTGTGTTTTCTCCCACTTTCCAGTGCATTTAGACCTAATGGTCTCTGCTGTTCTCCCATCACTAACCATCATTTCAGAGAAAGAGTTTCTCCACCTAGAACTCACTGCCAACCTTTCTGAAACTCAAATTGATTTTTAAGGGCAAATTATTTGAAACAGAATTATTCTGAACAGGTTCCAGCTCCGGACCAATTCAAACCTAGATCAGTGATCATAGAAACTGCCCTAAAAGGAGGATTTATGGGGATTTGGATACAGGATGCTATTTATACTCTTCAGCCTCTCAAACCCCAGTTAAATCAGAGGTAGCTGAAACAGCCACTCGCTCACTGCTTCTATCATGGAAGGGGAGAAACCACACAGAGTCACTGGGCAAGTCAGTGAGTTCCCACCTCTCATCTCCTCCTACTATTCTGAAGGGTCGCCCCCAGTAAGCAGCCTCCACACCCTCCTCTGTGACCTCCAAACACTCCCCAAACACCTCCCAACACCATGAACTTCCAACCCCAGACCTCTGTAAATGATAACCAGAAGCAGCTACGCAGCCATCCTGAACTGGAAAGTTTTGTGCTGCCGTTGAGTTTCTCTGCTGGCCTTTCCTCCTCTACAAAACTGCAGCCTGCATCTTCGCTTGCTCTACTCACGCAAGTGCCATAAGATAATCATCACCCACCATAGACCGCTCAAATTAGTCATAAGGCAGCTACATCATAATGGCTAATTGGCCCGATTAGCTATTCTCAGTTGAGACCATTATCTGAATAATCTTTGCTTGTTCTTGTCTGTTTATGATTTTGCACTGAACCAGCACATCTATTCCCCAAAATACTTTTTTGTTCTTGCTGATTCTGTATTCCAAAAGTATCAGGAGCAGCTCCCATTAATAGAATCTGCAGATTTTTCTGATTTCCTTAACTTTTCTAGAGCTGGCTCACACTCAGTGTGACTTAACTGAACTGACCTTGTTTAGCTCCAAATAGGAACCAGGCATCAATTCCAAGGTTGTACTTTACAGTAAAGGAAAACTGTTCTTTTATTTTTATTCCAGATCTAGGATGTGTCCTGTGCTCATGTCTGAAACTAAACAGAACTGACAGCAGTACAAAGCTTTAGTGCAACAGACAGTTTTCTTTTTATTTCCAGTCACAGAGATATTTAAGTAGAGTCAATATATGGAAGTACAAAGGAGTATCAAGAACCACCATTCACCCTCAAAGCTGTGAATTATCATAGTAAAAGCCTTGAATGCCTAATTCCAGTGACTGAATGCAATATCCCTAAACCAGATCTGGATCATGCGGTCTGTGATGACACAGTCCCCTGGTATTCCCTGTCACACATCACATCCCAGGCTTTGCCACGTGGCTGAAGTAGATAGGTGCAATCCTTCCATCAGTATAGTCACCACTTGTTCTGACACACTAGTGCTTCTCATGAACAAGGCAGTAGGATGTAATGCTGCTATCTGTAGCAAAGTCAAGGGCAATACAGGAGCCCCTCTTCTCATGGTGGGTACTTGTGAGAAGTTTCAAAGAATGTTCATAACTTCTCACCCAACTTCTCTTGTGGAACACAGTCAGGGAAGCTCTCCTGAAGAATTAATGGCACTCTACACCTTGCAGGGGTCTGCTTACGTGATGGGTAATCAAACTGACAAGGAGGAAATGTTCTTCACACACAGGATGAAGTCACAGAGACTACAGAGTGGTCATGAGCCCACCTCTGAAATAAATATCAAGTCCACAGCAACATTCTCCTATTGCTACTCCGCATTGTGACCTTACTTTGCTGAAGTATTTGGCACATGCAGGGATCCATTTGAGCCTACTCAAATACACACATTTGCAGTGTAATCTTCAGAAGTATTCTGTATCAAACTGCCCTCACTATTAAGAAAAGATGCTCAGTGCTTCAGAAAAAAAGCTGGGGGACCTAGGCTGAAATGTAAGTGAACAAACACTTGTCACAAGCTGACTCATCCTTCAATACTCATGGCCACTCACTGGTCTCCTTCCAAAGCCAGTCTTGCTTACATCGCTTACCGAGGCAGCCAACAGCCAGTTCAAGCCCAACAACCACACAAACTCTTTCTCCCACCAGACACAAATCCTTCCTCACCACCAAGCTCACAATGTGGACATTGTGTTTCCTTGGCTTAGAGGGAGATAAACAACATTCTGGGAGGAAAACCCTGAAGTCAGAATCAGCACCTCCACAACTTACACGTTTTCAGAGCTTTCTATCAGGTTGCCATTTACACAGGGAAGCAGCTTCCCCAAAGAGCTAGCCAGTCTCCTTGATATCCTCATTGATCTCCTCACCCTCCATGGCTACAGAAAATTTCAGGGTGAGATGCCCATTCTCTTGTGTTCTCAGAGGAAAAAGCAGAGCCAGAAACTTCTCCTCTGGGTTTGTATGGACCCTACCAATGCAGGCAATGGCTAAGGGGAAAGAGAAGCAACAAAGAGAGTAAACATTTACATTCCCCCAACAAATGGAACTAGTTATGGGATGATGAAACTCCTAAGGGTGACAGGCTGCACATCAAAGTGAAAAGCACTGATCAGTGGAAATGATCAAAAAAAGTAGAAAAGCAAAATTGTAAACTGAAAAGCTGTGAAAGAAAGTGCAATGAACAGTGAGCAAGTGTTAGCACAGCCTCAGGAAAAGCCGAAGACAACTGCTTTACCTGAGTTTTCTTGAGTCCTGCTGTGTTCAGGGACACAGGCCTTTGGAAATTCTCTATAAATATGTAGGACTGCATCAAAGTCACCCTTAACTTACCAATTTCTCATTTTAAGTTGCACAACTGACAGAAAACCTCACTCCTCACACTTTTTTATTAGCTTCTTGGGTCAAGTGAGGCCACAATAATAATTACAGCCTCAGCAAGGAGATGATAACTTTTCTAGAAAACAGTATTTGAATCAGGACTGAAGGGACAACACTTCTGGTAGCAGCTAGGTATATAACAGGACCTGAAACTTGTCTTATTAAATACAAGAGGTTTCATCCTCTTTTGCTGTTAACTCAAGTGTTAACTAGTCCTGCATTTGTAATATATATATATATACACACATACAACTACTTATTTAATCTTATTTATAGTACCTAATTAACTACCATGATGATAACAGAGGCATGATTGCTTTCTTTTGTCAGCAAGCAACAACTGAGGGCAAACTGTACCAGTTCTTCAAAGGAGGGGAATTAAAAATAATGGGAACTGGGGACTATAAGAAGTGGTTTGCAGGACATAAGAGTAGATCTGTGATTGCCTTAGGGGCCAGAGCCAAAAAAAATGTGTTAAACTTCATTCTCTGTATCTCAGCCCTGTTCTTTGCCTCTGAGGTCAGGACTGGGGGCAGTTCTTTGCCTCTGCGCCCTGCATAGAGGGTGGTGGGACATCCCATACTCGCCTTCGAGGTGACCCCATCCAGCAGGGACTGTCCCGTTGTCTGTCCTCAGTCCTCCTGTGGAGTCAGCTGCAAGTCAAAGGCAGCTACTCCAACTACCTCGGGAGCACCTAAAAGAGAAGATCCCTGCTTCAGTTAACTGACTAATCCAATTGATTATCTTCATTAGAAACAGAGTCCCACTGAGCTGGAGACATCATATCCTGAAGTATCCTAATAACCGAAGATTTCAGGTAGAAAACAGCGGTACAGAACACACGCTCCTCAGGCTGAGGTATAACCCAAAGTCATGTTCCCTTCGGGTAGGGTCTCAAAGGTGGGACTGAGAGCCCAACTCAATTTGACTGGCACATCTGTGATAAAGGATATCAAACTGGGGGCAGAACCCACCTCTCACTTCTGTTAAAAGAAACAAGTATACTTGAACACCTGGAGCCAAAAGCCTTTCTTTAGAATTTATACAGGGATGTAACTGTCACAAGTTCTTTTTTTTTTCCGAAGTCTTCCCCAATTTAACAGAAGAAAGTGATCTCGGATTTTTTCTAAACTGCAAAAGGAACAGCTATGTGATCCAAAACTGATACACTGCCCTTCTGATGGATGGTGGAAACACAAGAGTCCATTTCACAAAAGAGCCATAACACTAGTGAGTGTTACTGCATGAATGGAGAGAAGAGAAGAGAATCGAGCACCTGTGTATCACAAAAACAAGTCCCAAACTCTTGAGAGAACTACAGATATAGGATTGAAGGAAAGTAACCTCAGGGAAAACCATACCATTATAAATATTGCTTTGATTTGCAGCAAAAGTTTCTGGTTGTGTTCTTCTGTTTAGAGTGAGATTCTTGGTACTCTGGTTGTTTTTGACTTTTCTCACCTAGCTGACCTACGTAAACCTAGAGTAAATTTTGTGGTTCTTACTAAAGACAAGTATTAATGAAATCCTCAAAGATAAAAGTATTAAGTATTCTCACCCAAGTGAAGCATTTCGTGCTCCAAAAGTCACGCACAGCAAAAAACGGCTGATTCATCTGCAATGCAGCTACCCCTTAATTGCTTACTTGCACTGTCAAGCTCTGTGTTCACAGTGCCAACTTGCCGTTTGCTATTTATATATAACTTTCAAAGGAAAGGTTGTTCTTGCAAAGCACTGAAAGAAGGGGTAGGAGGCATTATATCAGTCTCCTGCACGTTTCACATTACATATAATTAGCCTCCAAACAGAGATGTCTGAAGAAATCGCATCCACTTACAGCAAGGCTGGATCTGTCCCCAGAACACAGAGGGATGTGCAGAGAAGACAAACCTTGCCATCTCTGCTTTCTGCCCTCTGTTGCTAGTGTCCAAATGAAAATTAGCAGAGGAACAAGATCTACTGGCAGGACTGAAAGGTACCTGTATTCAAACTGTCCAACATTATTAAACATATGAATACATCCACTCAAGATGGGGTCCCATTCCCCTGCTGGGAGGAAAGGCTATTCATAGGCATCCACTGAGGATATGCTCTGTAACTCCTGAATTGCATGGCTTCAAACCGTCTCATTTGAGATGTTTAGATATCAGAGTCCCCTGGGATTTTTCTATTCTGCTCAATGTGCTATCAGCACGATAGCCAGAAAAAATCTGAACTCACAAAGGATTAAGTAATGCTATTTCTTCAAGAACACAAAGGAACGTGGAAAATGCCTGAAGGTGAGAATACTTTGCCCTTGTCTTTACTGCTTGTGAGCAATCAGCATAGCTGTTGATAGTCAATACTGAAAAAAAAAAAGCACTAAGTACAATTAAGCCACCAAAAAAGCTGGAGAGTATCCAGAGTTTAATTACTATCATATCAGATTTTGAAGTGCTGAAGAGAGCACGTGTTAAACAAAAAGAACTGTATGCAATACAGCACACTTTAGGGACCGCTTGTTCATCAGGCTGGAGAGTGTGCAACAAACCATCTACAAGTGGAAATTACAGAGATTTAATATACTGAAAAGCAGAACCATTAATTTGCATGAAACCCAAGCAACTTGAACACAAACAAAAATATTCAGTGGAGTCCTACAAAAAGAGCATGAGTGAGAACTGGAGAACAAATATTGCTTGGATTAAGTGCAAAGCAAATGACCTCTTTCATTTGAAGGACAAGATCTGTCAGATACCTCTTAACTTCCCCGATCACCTTAGCGTCTAGATGCAACTATACTTAGATCTAACCAAATTCCAGTCCACAGCTTTTAAGTTTACACATACAGAAAGACTCTCTTTCATCTGAAAGGAACCAAGACGGACAAGACAGTGTGGGGAAAGTAAACATCCATATCTTTCTGCATATGGGCAACAAAAGCATGGACATATAGTGCATGTCTGTCAGACAGCTACACAGCTGGATTACCTTGTTGCACACTACTTCCAAACTCTGTTACCGCCACAGCCAGCCCTACACCTTGGAGGAACATCCCATACAAGAGATCAAAACAAATACAGGGAGTATATGTAGGTCTTCCAAAGGCAAAGCCCCAGTATCTTTAATGGAAGGCATTTGCATAGCCAGTTCAGAAGTTTGGCATCATGTTACCCTGTATTTTAAGTAATTCTGCTTAGAATGGAATCAGCAAACTTTTGCTGTCCACACGCTGGGACATGTCTCCTAATGCAGTCAGAAGGATGGGGCTTGCAAGGCAGTTTGGGTTAAACTTCTTTAAGAACATCATTACAATATTATGTGTTTCCCTCTCCACCACCACCAGCCCATAAATGTACTGCACATGAGAGCCTAAAGAAAAAAGACTTCACAGAGTAAAGAAAAAAAATCTTGTTTAGGCATGCAGAATGCAGGACTGACAAGTCAGCATAACAGACCCCTAAATGTCTAGAATTGGAGATTATTCTCAGCTATCTTAACAGTTGTGCAGAAGTTGCAAACAGCAATTTGCTCCTGTGCGCATGCAATCACCAAAACCTCCGCAATACAGAATTCTTACAGGAATAGCTGCACCAGAGTGATTTTGACCAAGCACAGCTTCAAAATCCATTTTCTTTTTTTACTAGCTTGAGTGATGCCTGGAGGAAACACTGCAATACCTCACCACATCCTCTTTCTCTTCAGCTACTGAACACTTGTCCAGAAATGGCACTTGAGAATTCAGCAGACACATGGCTGCAGCATTGCCCTAGTATTTTTTAATAGGAAACAGACCGACCTCTCACTAGGGGAAAAATACTGGACCAACATCTCATCCCTGATACCACACAACACAGACAGAAAAGGTCCTGTGGGTCAGAAAGCCCTTACTGCACTATATCTCATACCTTTTTTGCCCTTGGACATAAAGGTAAGGCCTACAGATACAAAGCGCCCTTAATTACTACTTTACTGGACAGGAGCAGTGGTATTTGTAGGCCACAAAGTCTGCCCTTCAGCCTTTCAAAGTCTGTAGCTAATGTGGAAGCAAATCAATAAATTAGGCAATATATTTGATCAACAGCCAATCCAAATCTTCATTCCTCCACACTGTTCTGAAAAACCGAGGAAGTCTTTTGATTTGAAATAAGTCAATGCCAAGCTCTTGGGTCTCCCTCAAGTAAGGAATTCAGTACTGAGCTTTTCACCTCTTGTTGAAGTGATTTATTTCCCCCCTGTGAAGTGCTGACAGGAGTCCTCATGTATGAAACAGGGGAAGGGGTTCCACACACCTCTTCAGCACCTTTGTAGAGTTTTGGTTTTTAATCTGTTCTATACAGAGAGGAGTACAAGGAGTGCTTTGTCTCCAAATAGCAGCTCCACTGACCCAACACTCCTCACCTCCCACACTGCAAGCACCGCAAAGCTGCTCTTTGTACCTGCGATAGCCAAATTGCTCCCTAACACAGAACACCATCACTAAATCCCCCAGTGTCCTGTTAGGGAGCTTTGATGGCATAAATTTTGGTCATATGTCTTTATACTCCAGTCATAAAACTCCCTAGTGTCATGCCAATACAGCAGAGTTGGGGAAGGAGGGGAACCCTCATCTCAGTAGGTCGAGTGATCTGTTTCATGCAATGCAGTAAGAGACAGGAATCGCTCCATGTCTGCAGAGAAGTGCCTACCCACCATTTTACTGGCTTAAAATCAACACAACTACTGCATCTGTCCATTTAGCACTTCCGTGCACCCGCCTCCCGCCCGCCCATTATATTAGAGGTACATCTCCAGCATATTTGCTTCTTCCTTTGTACTGATAAAAACCCTCCAGGATGCAGTTTCTCCTGTGAAAATGTCTGTGGAGATGAAATAACTGTGCCTCCACATCTGACTTTTTGGATAATTATTGAGCAGGAATATGCCATCTTTCTGTTTTGGCACTGGTGCTCCCTAACCAGGAATGTTCTCCTTCCCCATACGGCCAAGATCCAGTTATTTGTCATGTCACAATGTTCAGGGAATTTTTCCTCTCCTGCCAGGAAATGATCAGTCTGTTTTCATTTCCCTTGAGCCTTTAGGAAGAGATGATGATTTAAACTTCAAACTTCTGATTAATGTCACTTTCTTCAATGTAAGGTACAAAAACATGGAAAAAAATAGTAACTCAACAATAAAGGACAGACTTTATCAATTATTTAAACACTATTCACATATGAAAGATTCAAAGAGACTCAATATCTTTTCCCTCCCAAAGGAATATCCCATTATGAAAGCACCAGAGCTGTAAATCAAGTCACTACCTGCTCCATGATGTGATTTAATATTGGGGCTTTTGAGTCGCTTAAAACTATGGCCAAGTTTTACTAAAATGTGATCTCATCTGCCATAGGTTAATAGTAATAGAAGGTTATCAAAGGCTGGATAGCATATTCTGAGCATCTGTTCACATGAGGTTTTACGCTTGCCTCTCTTATACCCAAAGAGAGACATACACGTGCTTTGTTTATATAATGCAGCATATGCATAGGTGTCAGACCAAAATGAGGTCAGAAATGAGCAGCTTACTCAGATGATTGTCAGTTCCATTACATCATATACAGCTCCCTAGGAAACTGCAGAAGCACCCAGTATTAAACCTGCAAGTGTTGGCCAGGGACGCTATTCCTTACCTATGGCAGACAGAAGTCAGAGCAGCCGCAGACAGCCCATGTTCCTGAGCCTGAACTGGCTTTTTAGGGTATGTCTCAGGATCTTCCTGAGACTGAATTGCAAATAGAAGATGTTACAAAGGCAGACAAAGTGAAACCCAACAAATCACCAGACAAGAAGATATTAAGGCAGGAATTGTGAAAGAACTAACGGATGAAATAGCTCAGGCTCTCATCTGTGATATGTAGCCTTCTTGATCAAAATCACCCTGGTGCCGGAAGTGGCAATATCATACATGGTAAAACCAGGGGAGCTATGGGCTAGAAAACCCAATCACTCTCCAAGGCCAACAGACAGATGTTACTGTAAATAAATCCATTTGTGATATATGAACAAATGTAGTGTTTAGGAAAAAACAAACATAGCTTCATAAAGAGAAGTCAAGCTTCACAGACCTACTGAAATTACCTGAACAAGTCATGAAGACAGGGGAAATCATGTTCCTATGGCATATATGGACTTTCTGAGAGCACTCAGCAAGCTCACCCAGCAGCAGCCTTTAAGAAAACTAAGCAGCCACATAACCAGAAGCAAGGTCCTCTCGTGGATAAATAATGAATCCTAAGACAGAGAGCTAAGTAGGAACTGATGCTTTCTTGTAGCAGAGAGGTCATCAGAAGTTCCCCAAATGATTCATACTGGTAACTGGATCCTTCCAAATTTTCATAAACATTTTGGAAAATTATGTGAAGAACACAGTTTGCTGATAGTACTAGACTGCAGGTGGTAAGTAAAGGATCACTTTGAGCAACTGTGGAAGAGGATTGTGGAGGAGACTTGGCTGGGCTATAAAATGGCAAATGAAATTCAGTACAACAAATTTAAAACTCACTGAGCGCAGGCTGTAACTTGAAAGCCAGATAAGATGACTTAACTCTTAGCATACGCTGCCTATGAGAAGTAAAGCTGGCAGGAAAAAAAAAAACAGCTGTAGCTGCTGCCTTCCCTTAATACCAACTTACAGAAAGACAGATGCTGTTGAATACGTGGAAACTGCTAGAAATACTACCTAGATACCCCTTCTGCCCCTTATTAGCCATGGGGGATGGGAGGGTTGACTCAGGGCACTGCACTGGACTGACTGGTTCAAGGTCATGCTCCTACAAGCCACAGCAGGCCTAAAATACTCTGTTTTCAGGACATTTGAATCATGGCATATTTTCTTTTACCACTCATGTGAGTAAAAAGTTGCAACACTAACTACAGAAAAACAAAACAAACAAAAAAAAGAAAGCAACAAACAAAGCAACACAGCAGTAACTGGCCTAACAGTTACCCCACAGTCCCCACACATCACCTCCTTACAACATCAAGGGGCCATTCCCCTCCCTGTTACACAGCCACCGCTTTCACACAGCCCAATACCCTACAACTGACCAGAATTTGACCCGGAAATACTGTTCTCCATTTGCAGTCTCAATTGCAAGCATGTGGTGAGCAGCCACATTTGGTTTTAATTAGTTTCCCACTTTCTGGAGGTCATTTGTGTGTTCTCAATGTAAAATACTATGCATATCATTACCTCAGAGGGTGGCCTGGCATATGAGATCCAAGTCCTGCAGGACACATTCCCACACAGGAGTGTTTTCAGTAACAGGCATTTTCTGAGCGAAGTTGCATTCGATGTTACCGTCTCATAGAAAACCAGTGGGTTTTCTCCCATCACCTCTGTAGTTGTGGCAAATAAAGAAACAAAATTGCAGGTTTTCAGGAATCAAGCTGTTGTTAGGTGTTGTGCTAAACTGCATCAACTTACCACACCTGGAATTGATGGTACATGCTCATGCTGTTACTGGCTCATGCATAATGAGGCACAGTAAAGAATGCCAAACTGAATTCTTACCCAGTTTTTGATTGTTCTACTGTGCTGGGCCAGGTTCATATATTACACATCCACAAAAATACTCATAAGAAGCTTTTTGTTGTCATCTTTTTGGGGTACAAGCTAGGTGTAAGAGGGAGTAACTTTACTCCGGACTTTTCTATGAACTGAAGTGTGAGTTTCTACATGAAGTTCTGCCACTAATGAATTTTTGATGGGGAAACTTCCCTATATGAGGATTTCAGCTTTCAAGACCCAAGGCTGAAGACCCAGACTGAACTGGCCACAAAGATTTTCACAAGTGCTGATCCTGTCCAAAATGCTCTGCACTTTTGCAGGCAAGGCCTCGGCCTGTAACATCTGCAGAACATTTTGCTGCTGCTGAGATGGGGATAGGAAATACAGCCCTGCCCTCAGATGTGGGCTCAGATGTTTCAAGGACACTTTTCACCAAGTTTTTCTTTCTCTTTGTATTTACCCTTTTCACTCTTCGAGCAAACACTCCTGGTCGGTTCTTTGTACACCAGCTTTCTATCTTTGTTACAGGGTGATGATGGATCAAGGGAGCTTCCTGGCTCTGAGCTGCCAAGAAATGCATGTTACGTCTCCGTCTCCCCATTGTGCTGCCACATATGCTCACTTGAGAATTATGCCAGAGAGGGGAAATGAAGCTCAAGGGCATTACAACGGCATCATTATTTCAGCAATCCTTAGAGAAGACAAAGGGGTAATATGTTTGTTATATTTCCTTCAAAAACACTGCACTATTACCAGACCTTTGGTAGAGTTATTAGCAGAGTTTAACTGCCAAATAAGCACCCGCAACACGAAAAATTCCAATATTAAACCCACTCCACTCAAACCAGTGTAGTTTATGCAAACACATAATGGGCCTGACGATACTGGAAAAGGGGAACACTTTGCAGAGTGTCAGGAAATGGTTCCCATGACCTTTGTGAAATATTGACTCTTGATTTTCAAAGCTCTATGTTCTCTCCTCCCTCTGTTACTTAGACTTAATACTTATCAAAGACTACTAAATTAATCAAGTTTAACAGCAGACCTTAAATTCAGATGGCTATAATGCACGAAATGGTTTAAATACCATTACTCTCTATTCCTGTATATTTGGATACACTGCTCCTCTGTATTTTTAGGTCGAGACCATGTGTGCCCCTCAGCCAACATATAGGCTCACTCTGCTCTTACATTTCCCAGCTCACTGTGCTCTCTGACTCACAGCTTATTCATTTTATAATCAATACTCCCAGTTCTGTGGAATACCGGATCCTACAATGGAATAGAACAACAAAGGGAATGGACCTGGTATGCCTAGGGAGAATATTTAAACTAAACATATATAATTTGAACCATATTGGCAGTCAGGGCTGCTGCAGTTAAACTAAGGTTGATTTTGTACATTAAAAAACCTGCTCTTTATTTCCATTGCAAGAAACTATCTCCACTGAACATTAATAATGCCTTTCAGCTACTGACCTGGCTGGAAACCCAACTTAAAGCCAACTTTCGCAAGTGCTGAGCACTTGGCTCAAGACTTTTCAGCAGGGTTACTTGCAGTACTTCTGCTACCCAGTGAACCTGAAGACAGACGGGATTATCAGAAGGACCAGGACCTCCAAACAAAAAGTGTTGGATCCTGGGAATTTATTAGAAGCTGAAGCAATACAATAGGTCATTACTTGCATGAATGTATTCCTTGGACGGTGGTGCTGCGTGTAAAAAAATCCTTAAGGAAAATGTAAATACTGCCAAAAAGTCCTTTAAGAGTGGAAGTAATCAGGCAAGACAAGAAATTTTCATTTTAAATGCTTGTAAGACATCCAGATTCTATATTGCTCAGACACACACCTGCCCAGGCAGACAGAAAGAAAGCATCTAGTTATATCACTTATGTTGTTCAGGTATGCACAACAAATAATAAATTGAAAACTGAACACCCCCGCCGCCCCCCCCAAAAAAAAAACCAACCCAATCCTCTACCACAACATAAAAGTGTTACGTCAGGTTGAATTCAAAGCAATCAAAAATAAGCACCTGAAATGATGCAATGCCCTAAATTTAAGCAAAGTTGGGCATATTTACAGCATAACGGAACAGATACATCTCCTCTAGAAAGAGCCAGAGGTTCATTCCCCTAGCCTGTCCTGAGGCTCTCATTTCAACACTGTCCTGCCCCCTATCCATTTTCCAAGCAAGGTCCAGCCAAGCCCGTTCACTATTTCTGATGGCCTTTCAGAAACATCCCAGAATCAAACTGGAGTTCTGTGGCTAACTTTAAGGGTGCAAAGAAAGCCACTGAGCGAGCAGCCTCTCGCCATGACCTGCATGTCCTGTGAGACTCAGCTGCACTCCAGCCAGCCACCTGCCTTTCCAAGCTTGAACCACAGCACTTGTCCCACACCCACTGTATCCCCCTTTGAAAGACAGTCACCCCAGCCCTGCAACAGAGAGAGGCACCTACAGTCACTGCAGACCCCATGCAGCTGCAACCACCATTCTCAACCCCTTGCAGAGGAAGGCTGCTAAAGCACCTGGAGACACTAGGTGGGGAGGTTGGATGGCTTCTCACCAGCTTTACCCCTAGGAGACATTCTGCCTGCTGCCTGTGTGGGTGTGAATCAGATGGAAACTTCCTTGGCAATTCCAGATCCCAAACTCCCAGCTTGCCTGAACCCCCAGCCAGCAGACACAAAGCGGGAACAGGAGCCAGCGAGGCGGCAGCTTTTGCAGGGCCCCAGCAGAAGCGGCGTGCGGTCGCGGTGGGAGGGCAGCATGACCACCACCACCTCCTCCTTGCTGTTCTCCTTGCAGACAGCATCTGCCTCTCCAGTGCTGCCTTGCAGATCTGGGCAGATTGTGGGCTTAGTACCGCTCCGTAAGTCTGAGCGGGATCAAAACACCTTCAACGTATCCGCCTGAGCCCGATGAACGCCGTTTCAACTCATTTCCATTAGATTAGTATCTTGCTCCATAAAGGGCTTTTCAATGTAAGGAAAATAGTTTCTGCCAACAGTGTGTAGTGCTCCAGATAACCAACATGAAAAATGTCACGCAACGCAGGCGCCAAATAACAAATAATCAGTTTTTCCACTCAGATGCTTTCTAATATTGCTTATGCTTTTTTGTGAGATGTGGTGTTCATAATAAATAATTTAAAGACTTAATGTTCGCTAGCTCCTTTGTCACCGGCAAATCTTGAATTGCCAAATGAAAATCAATCTTTTTTTTTTGTATTCTCTAAGACAACCATGTATTTGTCAACATTTTTATAACTCTTAGTGGTGCTCCATGAATATCTGCAGCACTGGATCCTTTCTCAAAGGCCTACTATATATATAAAAAATAAATTAAGAAAGCAAGTCTGATTATTCCCTTTTTCTCTTTATTACAGCAGCACTATTCGTGCTGCTATCATTAAGGGTCTGCCAGCATTTTTATTAGAAACCACTACTCCAGGGGTTTATAACTCAGCAGTAAAAATTCACTCTGGAATGAAACTTGTCATGCAAGGGAGCTCTTATTTAAGCCCAAATGTCAGAAAATTATATTTATACAATTTAAAAAAAATTTAAAGCACTTTCAACTGTTCAGGAAATTGGACTACACCAGTGGCTGATAATTTGAACCCCAGCATTACAAAAGGAACTTGCTGAACGTAACATTCAGAAAACATTTCCTAAAGCTTGTGGCTACCACGAAGCTACAGGGCTAAAACCTACACACGTCCACGTTGAAGGAGTGCCTTAAGGCAGTGTGTTACCAACACTAGTTAAACCTCTCATCAGCTTCCAGTTGTGTACTCAGAGCTAAAGCAAATCCTTTATATCATTCTGGTTCTACCAAAGATGACCACTCCCCATTTTCACACTGCTCAGCATTTCAGAGCCTCACAGGGAATTCAGCATACAGTCCTGCTGCATTTTTGAGCATGCCTCAGCAGACACCCAACTCTTGAGCTCCTTTGCAATTTCTAGCCTAAACTAGACAAATAAATATTTTCAGAGAGCTACAGAAAGGACTAAATCTTCCAAGATCTTGAATCATTCCATCTTTTATTTCTACCTATTTGCAAAACTGGGAGAATAAAGCAAGGAACTATCTGCCAAACCAGTAAGCTATGCTTATTTGAGTGCTCCAGGTGATTGGATCAAAATGACATAAATGTCTAAATTACAAAGAACAGTAAAATCATACTGTCAGTAGCATCTGTCACCTGTAGAATGGAAGCTTCTCTAGTTGTATGGCCAACCTAACACATATGCAGCTTTTCAGCTATGTAAGTATAGCTCAAGTTCAACTCCACAACTGTCTTCTTCCTCAATGCAGCACTGGCATACCATGTTAGATGAGAAGGGACACAATGCTAGGTTGATGTCTGGCACTCAATCTGGTGAAGTACCTACCACACTCCCAGTGTCACATAAAATCTCAAACCACTTGCACCCTCTGGCATCTGACTCTGCCCTCACTGTTTAGCTAAGTCTGCAAAGGATGACAAAGGCAGAATAGTCTGAAGCCCTGTACATGTCCAAGTCATGGCCCAAAGTACAGACAACAGATTTGACTCCCAGGCCAAGTTTGCAAACCACTACACACACCTTAAGCGATGATAACACCAATGCTGGTACTTGGAGCTCAACGAACTCAAAGGAAATGTACATAAGTCGAGAGTAGGAAAGGCAGCAGCAGAAGTGGGTGACCTGGGGCTTAGTGATTTGGAGTGTGCTGTACAAAGGTGCAAGGAAATCCTGGAGATGCAGGAGCAAAGCAAGTTTTCAGAGAGAAAAGATCTGAAAACAGAAAAGCTGGAAAATAGGGATGTGCCCCTTCTTTGGGAAAATTTAGGACTGGAGTAAAAGGGAGACCCTTTGCCATAATCTGATTTTGCAAGGTGGTTCCTATCTTATGGAAGCCTGTCCACTCTGTATCAGACAGGATAGACTGTGGGAAGACAGACATTTTCCTGGACAGAAAGGTCAAACGAGAAGCAGAATGACAGGCCATGCTGAAATACTCCTGCTAGTCCAAAAGGTGGATAAAGTCCTCAGGAACTAGCTGAACAGTTCAGTAGTTCCACGGAGAAATTTCAATATTTGAACTGCAAACTACATTCCATACTCTTCACTTTGAAGGCAGCAGGAAGCACTTGACAACAAAACCTTCAGATGGCTCCCATTTTGTGCAGTAGCATCTATTTGATGAGCTCATATTGCACACTAAGCTCTGTATTATCCATAACCTGCTTTATGGAAGCGAATCACTCCAGTTAGGCTGCTAGAAGAGACTGCAAATTATGGAACATCTACATGTAATACAAAGTGCCAGTTCAGCCAAGGTTGGGTTTGTGAGGGTCATGGAAGAATTTGCTGCTTAGAAGATGCCTGATTTTAAAGCGTGGCCAATGGCCTTCATGTCCACAAATCCTCCAGAAAAGCTTTTTGCTCTTTTCAAGACAACCAGTTAATAGAGTTGCACCACCTGTGACTTAATTAATTCTCTTTATTGCTCATTAGACAAAATACCATCATTCGAAAAGGAAGGGAGCTTTGAGCAAATGATCACCTTTTTAGAGCAATTTCTGATTTGTCTTTGACCAAGACTGTTTCTTATGCGGCTGTAATCTACAGTAACTGTTGTCTGACAAGAGCCTTTTAACTGAAATTGCTCCTATTACAGCTGTAATAAAATCAGTTTAGAAGATGAAGAGGCTGGCATTATGGGTTCATCCTTCACTCCTCCCTCTTTAGGTGAGATTTCTATCATTTATTGTACTTAGTAATACATTCAAATATTCAAAATCACAGGTTTTCATGCCAGCTACCACAGAATCAGGCAAAACCTCTGAAAGCAGAGAAGGTGGGTGAAGGAGCAGCCTTACTGCAGTGGAACAAAATGGTTCAGGGACATAACACCCAGAACACACAACATGAGAAGGCTGGAAGCAGCATTTGCCTGAGGGAACACTTCTAAAGTGAAACATTCATTTTTAAATATTAGGCCTAGGAAATAAGTCGGGAAACAAGCATTTCAGCAGCTTTCATTTCCACTCCTACTTTTCTGACAAACTAACCCGTGGGCTGAAAGGGCAGAGAATTTTCCTATGGCTCCAGAACAGCATTTGGAGAAAACCAAACCTATTCCTATAAAATAATCTGAACCACAGCACTGTTCTTGAGTTCAACTAAACCTTTACAAGAATTACAAACTTACTATAAAGAAGCTAAGCACATGTTTCAGCTTTAGGTACATGCTCAAAACTCACTGGCATTGGTTTAATTGCTGGGTTTAACAGGATTGACTTCACAATGTACTTAAATATTTTACTGAACTGGGAATTTTACAGATCTTATTTAACATGTAAAGGTTTTAGAAATGAGCCAGTTGTACAGTAGTTACAAGCTTCTGAAACTGTTACCTACTGATGTGGAATTTACAAAATGAGCTTGACTGCTACAGCTCTAACGCCCCTTTGACTTCCCCTGAAAATTCAACTCTTAATGAACTCACTCACCCAACCCACCACTTTGACAATAACTTCCATAATCCAGAGCTTGGCAAATGAAAACAGATTCTAGAAATCTTCCACCTCCCTACAGCTCTGCAAAGCTTATTAAGCTGTGGGTGGTATACTAACAGATCTTACAAAGAAACACATTCTTAAAACATTTTGGAAAAAAACTGATTTGCAGCAAGTGCTGAAGGTTAGGAACAAGTCTCACACAAATTTTCCACCTCTCAGTGTCTTTGCTGACACAACTAAGTCTTCTGAAAATTAGCCATACTAGGTGGTCTGTGCCTTTCTGCAGACAAGCTGCCAAATACCTGTTTGGGTATTTGAGGATCTGCCTTTTAATTCATAAAGTAGCTCTGTGTTCATTTAATGCTGAGATGTAATAGCTGTCTGTATCCCCTAAGTTGAACAAATGCTTCCCAGGCATCCCCTTAACCAAAGTCTTTCCCACAGTAAACTCTCTCACTACACCAATTCAACTGCTCCTTGTAAACAGCAGTGTTGATGATTTTCTATTTCAGGTACCTTAAAAATTATAATTAAAAGGAGGAAAAAAAAACCCCAAAAACAAACCTCTCAGGCCAGGTGTAGGTGGGCACTGCTGCTTCTCTGACTCTTCCACAACATGAGCTACTGGTTTCCACTGAACCCTTGGCGCTGGGACAGACTGGACCTGACTGGGTCACTTCAGACAGTCCCATTGCCCAGGGTTTAGGTGTTATCTCAGCTGCTTCCATCTCAACAAAGGAACAGTTACCTGCTTGGGGTTTTGGTTTTTGGTTTGTTTTTTTGTTTTGTTTTGGTTTGGTTTTTTTGGTGGGTTTTTTTTTGCTAAGGCAGTGGTAGGAGAAAGTTAGCTAAGAAGAAGCTCCAAAGGCAGAGTAGTTCAAATCCATGGTGCTGGCAACATTCTCCTAAACATTATACTCCTCCAGCCCTTCTCTGCTCAGGATTAGAGTTTGGAAGAAGGTAAAACATCTGCCAATACACAGTGATATCAATAGGCCCACAAAGTGTTCATGGGCTGGAACAGAGAAATTCCCCAGTGCTCACCAGTCCTAATTCAGAAAAAAACTCCCTTTCCCGTCACTGGGAAGACAGCCAGATGGAAGGCCGAACACTGAAATCCACTGCTGGGGTAGTTAATGGCCCACAGGAGCTTGATGACTGTTGCCAGTGATTTCCCTGGGTCTGGATCAGATCCTGAATGTGGTGAGAGCACTGCAGTCCTGCATCTCCTGCGATAGCTTGTCACAACAAGCCAAAACAGAAAAGCCAGAGGAGATGAGAAACCTCAGAGTACCTGGCCAAAGTCCACTTGGCTATGGCCAGAGCTCCAGAGTGTCTCAGACCAGGCTGGGCACGCTGGCTTCTCACAGCTGGAGCCATCCAGAAAACTCCATTTTCTCCCCTCTGGTTACAGATTCTTTAGGTTTTGAAAAAAAAAAATCCATGTTCATATATATATGTGCGTGTGTGTAAAGACGAATAATTTTAATTGTGCGTGTACATATACACATGTTCTTGTTCTTATATAAATACTATATATATACACTATATAAATAATAAAATATTAAAGTTATATTACTATATATGTTATATAAATTACTGTATACATTTTTACAGTTTTCTATATTATTACATATGTGAGCATTTTCATCACATATATAAAGAAACGCACTTATACCTAATGTACAGAGGTATTCAATGACAGGTATTTTTTTTCTTGTCCTTTTCTTTCCCTGATCTATAAATCAGGCATTTCAAAACTACCATCAATCAGATTTTGCCTACTTACTGGTAGAGCTAGCCACCCAACTTAGATATTTTTTATATATTAGCAAGTAGGTCAAGTACTTTTATTTTTAGATATATTTTTAAGCACTCATAAGGAGCTCACAGCAGATCCTCACCTATAAAAATTCCTGACACTTCCATGTTACTGCTATCAGAGACACTTTTCCTAGATAATTATAATTATTAGCATTTAATATAAAATGACTAAGCTGGAGTTATTTTTGGAAGGATGCAAACTATCACTGATCAGTTCTAGCATAACACCTCTCATCGCTTAAAACACGTGCAGAACAGGAACATCCAGCAAGGCTGATAACCATGTGTTAGAAAGACATATATATAATGTGTGTGTGTATATATATATATATACATATAAAATTGCCTATTTGTCTGACCCATCACAAACTGCAGTGCCAGAAAGCCTGCAGATGCTCTTCCTGCTCTGACACAATGTCACAGACAGCAGCTCAAGGAGAATAGTTCTGTGATCAAATTGAAATTTGTAAGTCTGAATTCCAAAGCCCAGCTCAGCTGAAATGCCAGCTTTTTCCTGGGACTTTGTGGAATCAATTATTTGGTAAAACAGTAAATAATTACTTAAACTAGATCTGCTTTGCATGAGTAGGGTCTGATCCAAAGTGGATGAAGAGAGTGTGATCAAACTGGGATCAGGCTCTTTGACTGGACTGTTCGAGGCAAGTGATCTATTCTGTACCTTGTACAACAGAGCCTGCACCAAAAAGCGGCTGGAGTGTCTAAATGCAGTCTGTCTGGTACAGAAAGAACGTGAGGGCAGCCAGTGCCTCCAGCTAGTGCCTCCCATCTTTCAGCCATTCCTTCCCCACCAGATATGGCGAGAAAAATAAAATATAGCAAAAAGCAAAAGTTACATCCGATACCTAATACTGATTTCATTGTAACTCACCTCCCTCAGACTGGGACTGCCACATGTGTATGCCACAGAACAACAGAAACAAACCCAAGAACCAAACATTTTGATGAACCTTCACACGTGCCTGTTTGACAGTGGTGCCCTGTTAACAGTGTGCCCAGCAGTCAGCCATCCCCCAGCTTGGGTACATGCACATCTGGAATTCTAGTCTGGGATTTGGAGGGAAGGTGCATTTTTTTGTGCTGTGTATTTTTTGATTATTAATTTTTCCTAACTGCTTGCTCCCTCTTTTTAGAATATGCCAGACGGTGTCAAGAAAATGCATGGCTCTACAGTTCATGGTAACAAGCAGATGGAACGTTAGTAGGCTAAAACCTCAAAATTTAAAACTATGAAGAAAAATACATCTGTTCTTATTTTTTGCTCCTATAAAGCATGAGGAGTATGGGAGGAATTTGGAGGATGAGAACCAGAATCATATGGCATCCATCAAAATGCATATGGTTTCTCTCTTAGCTTTGTCTCTACAGTACATAAATAAATGAAATCGATCACAGTACTGCTGCATATAAATAACTATAGGATGACATTATTAGGCCAATTACTATGACCAGTTACAGACTAAAAGAAAGAGGCATTTTTCTTACGTCCCTTGGCTATTCAGTAATAACACTGGCTCATATCCAGCCTTTTTCAGCTACAGTTATCACAGCATGCAAGATGTTGGGTGGCATGTTGGGTTACATCATTCTTCTCACAGTGGGAAATCTTGATCTTACTATTTCAACACAATCAGCTTTGCTCCTAAGCCCACTTTTTCCTTCAAGTGTTTGTGTGCCTGTTGGATCTTGCGATTTTAAATATACCTTAATATAGACAAGTTCCAATGAATCCAGCAGTTACACTGGGCCTACTGAACTGTCATTTGCATTCCTTTATAACTAGAGACAACAAGCAAGCTGTCCATCGAGGTACTCTATCACACTGGGAGGTAGCCTGAGCTCCTACTCTGCACTAAGTTTCATTTCAAATTTGATGGACTCACATATCCCCTTATTGTGCTTTAGCTCTCTCCGCTCTAGGAAATGCTAAAATCAAAGGGATAACAACACATTACACAATCTTGTCACTCCTTTCCCTTCCCGCCCCAAATTTTGTAATGAGGTGAACGTATACTCAAATCTTTTCCTCAAATACAGTCGTCCAGTGTAGACCTAGGAGCTCAGGATGGTGAAAAGCATTTCTACACATCTCTGGGAAATCCTTTACTGAAGTAGAATTCACTGCTTGGTTACTTCTGGGCTCCTTGCCTTTGTCCTCCCATTGCAATCGCTTCCCTAGCCAATGTGATTTTGGTTTACTTTGGAGTCACTTACTGAGAAATCCGATTGGTTAAGTTACAAAATTGCATCCTGACCTGTACTGAAAAGCCAATCACAATAACCTTACCAAGTTCCTAAAGATATTTCTGCTAAATATTTTCAGTAGAATGAAAATATCTGAAAGCAGATTTCAAAAGCATTAGGGGAGAACTGCTAAGTGTTATGAATCTACAGTAAGTGCTTTGGACTGGAAGAGGGAAAAAATAAAAATAAAAGCAATCCATTGCCCAACTTTGACATGCTATCACAGCTTCTCCTCCTCCATGTCAACAGCAACCCTCAGGTGCTTTGGCAGTATCTACACCCATCCCCACAACAACACAGGTAAATGAAGACATCCCATTGTCTGGAACTTACAATGTTAAAAAAAGTAGATTCAAGGACTGATCTCTCTTTTCTTGCCCATGTTTCATTCATACTCCATCAGAGCTTATCAGAACATCGGTGTTCTCATACTTGACACCACTTTTCAGTACTGGCCTCCAAGGATCCTTAAGGTAGAGCAAGCATTCAGGATTAAAGAAAAGCTATTACTGGAGTTTTAACCCCTAGTTCTTGTCCCTCACCCAACCCCAAATATGACTTGTTTATACATAAGATAAATTTATTCCAGAAGTTCAAGTTTAATTTATGCCAAGATATTCTTGTGGGAACACTAACTGAAAACTGGCAACTCCAGCTAACAACTCAGCTTTGGATCAGCACTCTGTGTTTGCTTCTCCCTCAGCTCAGCCGTCAGAGTTCAACAGATGAGCCGACAGAATGAGTCTTCCCAGAACTGCCGCGAGGGCGAGGATCACAGCATTTCCATCACAGAAACCTACGCTCATGGCAGAGTGACACCCCTGAAATTAGTACTCCTGCTGAACGTGTCCAATAAATTCCTTTCCACTAAGGAGTTTGGAGACTGCTAGAAAACTCCCCAGAGAAGTAAAAACTCCTTAGGGGAATTTTTTATTCGCATAATATCTGGCTTGAACCAGTGGCATCCTCCTCCAGCTTCACCCTCTAATAGTTTTACTTATCACAGAGGGGCTTTTTACAGTTTAAAGCAGTAGAGGTGTAACTGGGAAGGGGTTTGGGCTCTATGTATTTTTCAAATATTTAGCATTTCACTATTCTATATCACACTTTTAAGTCATGTTTTAAAAATCTCTGATTATCAGAAGATTCTACATTACAACTTCAAATGCTGAAATTAAGTATAGGTTTTAGGGTAAGAGAGGGGATTTGCTCAGGTTTTATAGGTTTAGTAATTCTGAAAGGCAAATTAGAAGACTCCAAGACATTGCTAACTTTTTTCAAAATACAAACATCCTGGTGCCTGAACAGAATTCCAGAGTCCCCAGGGATGAAGGCCGCACATACTCAATATTCTGACAGTGTCTCAGCATAACCCTACCACAGCAGAGGATTTAATACCTGGCCTTTCACAGCTCTCCACATAATAAAAATTTTAATGTAAGACAAAGCAGAAATTGAAGATTAAAATATTCAGCATATTCATACACACACTTTACCTATCTCTGCTAATCAACAGTAAAAACAGAGGTCAGTGCTTTGGCCTGGGCAGGACAACCTCAATTACTGCCTTACATTTGCAGAGAAAGGAGGCCAAGATGAAAGAATATAAATAACAAGGAGGAAAACTGCAAAGGAGGAGAACTGCAGTGAGCAGCTCCTATTCCTCCAGATGCTGAGCTAGCTATTGAGCTATATTCGGCTTGGGTGAACCCCATTAAGGTGAAGTACGTTTTCCTGGGAAGGACTGTGATAAATATATTTGTGCTTGGGTAAACCTAAAATATGGTTTCATAATGTCTGAAGAACTTGGTCCACCATTCTGTCACTGCAATTCTGCCTCACGTGAACATGCAGAGCTCTAACAGCCAACCGCACAAAATGGCAGCAGCTTTGCACTGATGATATCACGGCAATCTGGCATGTAGAAAACCGAGAAATCCCCATTACACTCGGGGTGTTCCACGGGCTGGGCTCTGCACCCTGCTACATCAGTGTTAGTGCATTTGACCTCTAGTGATGTGAAATTATTGGCATCACAACGGCCAACCAGGGATTCCCCAGGCTCCTCTCAGACAAGAATTGGGATCCACTAGTTTGCTTATAACATGGTAAAAATTGGAAAGTAATTTAAAATGCCTTAAATTTGAACAGTCCTAATAAAATAAAACTAAAATCCAGATTCTTACATGCACAGTTTTACTTTCAGTAATGCAAGCAATTTAAAGCAGTACTTGCAAAACTTGTGGCCTAGTGCTGGAGGTCCCAAACCCACACTGCTGTGTGACCCTGCCCTGGCTTAGCCCTGCTCCTGTGCCTAATTCCTCCAGGTTAATCTGGATCATTGCCCTATGTGTCAAATAATTTTCTGAAGGATTTCCTTTACACTGTATTGACACTTGTCTTTATGGGTTAAGAAACTACAGAAGATCCCTTCAAGGACACAGCATTACAATCTTTCTAATCACCTCACAGCAAGCGTGCCCAGACTGCTAGAAGTATTTCCATACCCTAACCTTTCCTCTCTTTTTTTAAAGAAAAAAAACACCACCCGAAAACACATGTAAGGGCAGCCTCTTACAACACATCTATAGGAAAGCACTGGGTTTTCATGTGCTTTTACCACGCTGTGTAAGACAGAACGTAAGCGCTCTGTCATCACGTAGTTTAATTACAACATGACAGATCATGTTTGTTTTATCGGCACAGCAGAATATGCAGATAATTCTCTACAAACCAGCACACAGTGCCATAAATTAATGACACAAATTAAGAGCAAAATCTAAACAAGCGTATTTCAAGAATTACATCAACTGCACTGGAGGAATTAAACCCTGTTCCCAGTCTTTTTATCTGTTCCTAAGCAAAACAAAGCACCAGCTAACACACCTGAATGGCCAAGGAGCCCACTACAAGCAAAACCAAAGGGAGACATTAACTACAGACAGCCAATCCCAGCAAACATGCTACAAATAAATCAGATGTTCAGTGCTAGTTCCGTTCTTGCACCTCATGTACATGAGAGATGGGCTTAGATGCAAGCCAAACATAATTTATAAACCAGCTATTGCCCAGTAAATCAGAGGCAAAATCATAAAGTGATACATGAAACACGCAGCTGCATGCCCCATGAAGGAAGTACTTCAGTGGATGCTCACATTTGATATCAAGGAGCCTTAGGAAGAAGGCAACATATGAGCAAGCCACATATTACAACACCACTCTAAGAGACCTAGTGATAGCTTTGTTCAAACAAATCTTGAGGTATTGGGAATGTACTTACTTGCAGGGAAAACAGAAGATCACAGTCAGATTCAACAAGACCTTCTACCCAGGCTTAAACTGTGCCAGGATTTTCATTGACCCAGTGTTACTGACACTTTGAAGGAAAGCAGAATTTTCAGCTCAACACTTGAGATTATTGGTGTTTGGAGAACAATGAGACCACAAGTTTTTGCTGGGAAAGCCACTGTTTTAGATGTCCTGGTAAGAATTGCATTTTGCCTCTACAATGCATCTTAGTTCAGATGCTCTTGTCAAGAAAAAGCTCGTCTTATTTTCAAACAATATATGAGGTTACCAGAATGTTATTTGAAAAGTATGTTTTTACTTGCAAAGTAGTATGGAAAAAAGCACATCAGTGAATGAAAGCAGGAAAAGTCTAGAATTCCATTATGGCACTTTTACAGCCATTCAAACCACAGCTGCACTGATTAATATTTATGATCAGATTATCTTTCCCCTCCAAAACAATATATTTCATAATAATTCCAGAAGACAATATGCAGATACCATATGGTCCCATGAACATCTGCAGCCCATAGCCATCTCTGTCAGAAGCACAGAATGTCAGGATGAGATAGCCCAGGAGTTTCCATCTGATCTGCTGCCTCAGGGACTGAAAGAGCAATAACAATAAAGGGAACTGTGAGTGTTGTTTAATGTTTTCCAATGGATCGTGCACATTAGAAACAGTAATTAATGATTTGGTTTATAATGCTTCAGGGAATTACTGTCCAACAAAATAATGTAAGTAATTTAAATTTGCAATGAAGTTTAAGTGTGCAGGCATTTCATGGCAGCATACAGCACTGACTTGCCAGAGGAAAAAAAACCACTGTTATTGTAGCCACATTCAGATAATCCACAGAAAAAGCCATATCAACCCCTTAAGTGATTTGATTATACACTCTTACTGTGCAACTGTCCTCAAAGGCATATTCAGAACCAAATACACCTCACTAAAAGACCACAGGAGCAAAACCCAGCACAGAATAAAAGAACATTTTTGTTGGTGGTGGTGGTTGTGTTTTTTTTGTTGGTTTTGTTTTATTCTTAAGACATAACTGCAGTCATTCTCTCTCTCTAAAAGGTATTTGCTAGCATTTGCAACTGCATTATTCCATTTTAAAAAACCATCTGATTCACTTCACCTATGGTACTGTGAGGAACTGAAAACCAGATCTGTGAAATAACCCATAGAAGAAATAGCCACCTTTGCCCAAACTTCCTGTAGTCTTTTCCTATAAGGTTAAGAACACCTGCAAGTAAACATTTCAAATTAGTGCAGCCCTAAAACTCTTAATCTTTCCCTCTTACAAATGCCTGCAAAGATCACACCCCACAAATCAATATATCCAAGTTCCATCAAAGCCAGAGAATAGATTAATTCTGGAGGAAAAGACCTCTAAGGCAGAACTAATCCAGGCTGGCTCAAGGTGCTGCATCTATCAACTGATAAGCTAAAGACAGAACATAGGTAGGAAGCACCCCTTACTCATACTTCATCTTAACATACTAAATACATCCTTATGGATTTACACTGATCCAAAATCTGTAGAGATATCAGAGCATGAAACAGCTTTGCTTCTCTGATGGCAGTTTCCCAAGCATTGTCATCCTGAACGTTCAGGCTTCTGAGACACCCATCCATGGCATATTATGTCCTCAGTTAAGGTAAGACACTCCCTTAAGTGAGAAGATGTGGTACCAAAAGAATCCACCTGGCCCAATGGCCCCTGAAATCTCAATCACTAGAACATCTCATCCACAACAAAGGCACCCCGAGGTTCAAGCCATTTTTTTCCAGCCCATTCATTACTGCTTCTTCAGAAAAAGACATCCTGCTTTCTTTGGATAGTAGACCAGGAACTTAAAGAGATTTCTCTGAATAAAATTACCCTAGTGTCTTCAAAAGCCATCAAAAATACACTGATAGATTAAAAACCTAAAGATTTTTATGTAACAGAATAACCAACAGAAAGGTTGTTCTCCCCAGCATGCCTCACCTGCAGCAAAAGGGCTCATCATCAGGCTCAGTTTTGTTAGGAGAATGCTCTTCATCCTGCAATGTACAGTCATTCCCATACTTAAAGGGTTACTACTTCTGTCTCCAGCAATTTCCTCAAGGTCAATTCATCAAGCAGCACTACCTCAGAGATAGTGATCTAGGCAACTGCACTTACATGCCAAGAGGCACCACATCCTTCTTTAGGATCTTGGCCTCCTAGTATTCACATGTGCAACACCATTCTCTTCAACAGCTCCAGGCAGGACATGGCCACACTCCCCTGACCAGGCACATCTGCCCCATGAAACAGGTAATGTGATTCCACAACTGAAATGCAATTCTGAAAAAAAAAAGATTAATTAAACCTTCAGTTTAATGCATACATTTGGACCCAGAACACAGACCAAAATTGACTTAGCTCATGTCCCTTGTTCAATTGCAATGACTTGCATCCTGCTCCAGAGCAGTGAAAGCAGAGCTGCGTTAACACCTGAGCTCTGCAAGTACTGCCACCTCCACTCAACACTCAGCTTTCTGCTGTGACATCAAGGTATTTGCCTGATCCAACACATTTTATAGTTCAAGTCCTGTGGGAGAGCATGATCTGCCCCAGCTTAAAGTCAGGACAACTCTGCCAGTTAAGACAGTAACATGAGGGGGTTAGTTAGACTATTTTACATCACAGAAACTCCACCATATGTAATCAGAATATAAATCCTATTATACAATAGACACTTAGGCATAGGAGATAAAGAATATTTTGACCTGTAATGGCAGAAACAAGTTTAGTCAAGAAAAATAAGTAACACAGTGACAGCATAAGTGACAGCACTGACATACAGGCAACCTTACTACAACCACATGCCAGAGGATGGTTAGTGGCCCAGGTCGTCCTTGAAAGCATGTACCCTGCAGGAGCTGGCTGCAGGACAATCCTCCTTGATTCGAAAGAGGATCACTCACAAAACGAGATGCACAGTACTTCCTGGAGATCCCTACTTTAGCTCTGTTACCCCACACATACAATATCTTCCTGAATTTAGACTAGCAAACTTGAGCGCAGCAGCTCGCCATCAATGCAACAAATAGCTGAACTCTGCTGCCTCACGTGTGTTTTGCTCTGCCTGTAGGTATGATGTTTCAGGAGATGTGTTTCTGGATGCTTCTCACAATCCACTGCGGAGGATCCCATTCCTTTCTCGTGTCCATGAATAGTTGTGAACATCCATCAAAAAATTAAATCGTATGTGAGCTCATCAGGCATTACTATCATTCAGATAGTAGCAATTCATGTTTGTTTCAGAAAAATCTATGCTTTATAAAGTATGTATATTTTTGTGCTTTATGTCAACAACCAATATGCACATGAATTATTAATGTGCTACAAAATGAGTATATTTTGGAGGGAAAAGTGAACTACCTAAGGCATTTTCATATAAATGGCTGCAATTTAACTTTCAAAAACATTTCATTTTTCAACTCTCTGCTCACTTCAAATTGAAGTCTGTACATCGGATTTGGCCAAGCATGTCACAAACCACCTCACACTTATAAATGATTAACCCATGAAGAACCAGCAGGAATTCCATATAAAAGCCGCCGTCATGCAACACCGGGCAGAGAGCACTCACCCTCCTGAGGTTTTAACAGGTTTTTTGCATGAGGAGCTCCAGAAAGCTGAAGCCAATTCCCACAATGCTTGGATGGTCTGTTTAGCACGAGCACAGCGCCACTCTTCCACACCACTGCTCTAAGCTGAGCCCCAGGAAAGCTGTCCAAACACAACGCCTGTACACAATGCCCACGTGCTGTCACTACAGGGAGGCAAGGGTGGCATACTGGACTGATGAGAGCTATTCCCTCTGTTTTGTCACACACAGCTCCCAGTGTCTGTTTAATGTGATGTGGATGAAAGGGTTAGAGTATCTATAACATCCCTACATTACTGACATGCTGCTCTAGGTAACATCATCTTCTTCCAGCTTTCATTCAGTCCACCCAGCTACATCAACCCCATAGGTCTTAGGGGAAGAAGTATCTAATCTTTCCTCCAAAAAGTCCCAAAATCAGCTGCACTGCTGAAGTATACATACTAGGAAAACCATTGTTGAAAACTAGGTAAATTATTTCTCCTCCTCATCTTGCCTTCAGCTGAAGGCTGGTCTAGGTACCTGATGACAAAGTGCTAGGATCACAAACTGCTATACAGAAAGTAGGCACAATAGAAAAAAAGCATCACAGTAAGTAATTGTGGACTTGTCTATAGAGAAGTAATGAAAATGGATTAAACCAATGCAAAATTCACAGGCTACACTTGCAGGTGAATGCTCTGATTCAAAATGGAAGTAAATGACACCTAAAGTAAAAGTGTGTCTGCAACAGCAGGAGCTGGGTCGTCCAACGTTTCAGATAGAAGATGCATCCATGCTCCCAACACCTTCACCCAGCTTGGGTTTCCTGCAGACTCTTCTGCCCGTATTCTACAACAGAGCTCCTCGTTCACCAGTCTGTTGTTACAGGCTGCCATGAGTGAGATCCAAACATGCTGTGCACATCTAGTCACAGCTTTGTCAGATGGAAGTCTGACTTGTCTTGAAAATACTCCTCTAATAGGGGAAACATGCAAGACCTCACAGTCAAGAATTCTTTTCAGGAAAGTTCCTGTCACTGGAATGAGTATTCAACACTTAAGAAGCAACTTCTACAGCCAGATGGTTAGGGTACTAAAAAGAAAAAAGAAAAAAAAAAAAAACAAAAAACCTCATTCGGAAAGTCTAGTTGTTAGAAAATTCATTGAATGCAATTTTGTGGTTAAAAAAATCACTATATATAATGCACACTTCAAGAGATGATTCAGTAATAACGGTGACATAAAAGTTTTATAGGCAGCTTTAGCTGTCAGAAGAGTTTCTACACTGTAAAATCAATGTTCAGTGGGATTTTCAGCAGATAAAGTAATGCTGCTTCTATCTATAGGGAAAGCTTTGTCCAGTTTAATTTTTTATTTTAACTAGTTCAGCTTACAGCTCTCACAGTATTTCTTTTCTGCCCTTTAGCTTCCAACACAGCACTATTATGTACATATAGATGATCCTTCCCCCAACAAAAAGACATTAGTGTTTGAAAAGGTAAAGCCTGTATCTACATAAGCTCCTAAAGCATTAAAGCTTTTTCTCCGAGAACATACACACAAAGTCAAGCCATGAATTTAGAAGATTAAACAAAGTCAGAGAAAACTGTGATTCTATGATTAAAAATATGCAAAACTATCAATCTTCACTCTGCTGGGGTTTTTTACACATTAAATAAAAGGACCATGAAATGTGAGCTGTTTTTGTGTTAATGTTCATAGTCAAATGCAGAACTCTACACCAGTGTGACATGTGATTATGCCCCACCAGAAAAAGAAACCGCCAGTGCAGCCAGAAACTTGCCTGTAAGTACCTTGCTCATCCAAATATACATATTAGCAAGGCAAAAGAATGATTTTCAGAGGTTGAAGACAATACCTTCTCTGTGTGCATCTTCTCTTTTCTCCATACACTCAAAGAAGCATTTTCTTTTGCTGTTTGACCTTCACAGCCACCAGGACAGGCATCATTTTACATGTCCACACAGCGGGCAGAACAGCTAAACCTGGTTCCATCAAGACTTTACTCAGAAACATTCTGCATGTGATCATACATGAAATAGATACATTTATTTCCAGAAGAAGGTCGGAGGGGACAATTCACTCTTGCAATTAATTTGCTCATGAAAGAGGAACAGGGAAAGAAGCAGCTTTCATCACTTCCCCCGCCTGGCAACTGGAGGGACAAGAGAAGTCACATCAGCATTTCCCCACAAATGACAGCGGTGGTCTCATTGACTGCTACACTGCTCAGCAGAGCACAGCAGCAAAGCCAAGGCTGGCTGTACTCCCAGCAAAGGGCTGGTCACCATCTATCTGATCCTCAACGGGTGACAAATCAGTAGATTTCCACTTGGAAAGGAAGCAAACTGTTCTGAGGAGCAACTGCTGAGTGATAGGTATGGGAATACTTTGATTTCTGCAGGTGAGAAAGGGGAAAATCAAGCATTGTTAGAGCTAAATAACCCCATGGCTTACCAGAAAGCCAAGGCTGTGGTATGTCTGACAGTGGCTTGCCAAAGAACACATCACACCATCTGCAGGGGAGAGGCAAATTCAGCCAGAAGGGCCAGGCTGAAAGCAGTCAAACTCCCAGGACCACAAAGGAGCTCCAAATCCATTTGCTTCCCTCTTTGCGTGCCAAGCTGGAGGGTCCTTTTAGAATTTTTTGGTACTTTTTACGTGTCTAACCAACAAATAATTCCCCTCTCCAACGTCAGACATGAACTTCTCCAAGGAACATGCATTTTTGACTGCAGATGAGCTCTCCAGTTCTCCTAAGGAGCCATGGGTACCTACACAAGGGATCTACACTGCTTTTCCTACTTCCAGCAATGCAAAAAAATCAAGGGCTCATGCTGTTCACAGCATGGATTTGGAGGAGGCTTCATGATGGGTCAGTGATGCACTTAATTCCAAGTAGGTAACACCTCTTTACCACATGAAAATAAAACCATGTGCACAAAGGCAGCAGCCAGCAGCGTCCTCCTACACGCTGAGCTGGGGCCACTGAGCGATCTGCCTGCATACAGGGGTAGCAGAGGGCACTCAGCCAGCTCTGGCAGCAAGAAGGGGGGTCAGTGCAAGAGATGTATTAACAATTGAAAGTCTTCCTTTGGGTGACATTAACAATGTGCATGGCATGCTTGGTCACCCCCAGTGAGCTAAGTTTAATTTTATTAAATTATTTCCCATTTTAATTGAATGCAACAGTCTATGATCAATAAAAGGAAGCGTTATCTTAACTGCTGATCACTAATTCATAAAGCTGGCAGCCTTCTACCAACAATACTGATGGGCTGGTTTCTCTGTTTTTAATGTATGCTAAAAAATGGAAATTGAACAAAGCTCTTCCTCCACAGTTTGAAATAAGCTGTTAGATGGCTTCCATTCATATCGCCTCACCATTGTACATCCAGATCTATTTGAAGATTGTGTAACTGTGTAAGAAGTTTCCACAGAGAACAGCTCCCATAAATACACAGGATAAAAAGTGCGATAGGACACACATAACTATATTAGAGCTTCACTCAGCAATCTCCAAGTTTGATTCAGAACACAGAGTTTGTGATTTTGAGACTGTGATACCAAATTACCATTGTAGGAGAGGGTAAACACAGTTACAGATACCTACTATGGAATCAGAAAGCACCAGTCACAGATGCAAAGCACTGAATTGGTACAGTTCTACTCTGCCAGCTCGCATAAGAAAGAAAAGAGATTATTTAGAGTATAACTCTGTGTTAACTTCAAATCCAGTACAGCACAGTATGATTTAACTTAAGCTTTGTCAAAGGAAATACTATCAGCTGCTTTGAACAACCCCATGGAAACAGGATGCTAGACCCACACCCAGTTAGACAAACTCTGTACTATGGAGGAAACTGCTGGGGACAAGGGGGGTTCTCCTTCCCCTCTACTCTGCACCAGTGAGGCCACATCTGGAGTATCGTGTCCAGTTCTGGGCTCCCCAGTTCAAGATGGACAGGAAACTACTGGAGAGAGTCTAGTAGAGAGCTATGATGATGATGATGAGGGGCTTGGGGCATTTCTCATATGAGGAAAGTCTGAGAGAGCTGAAGCTGTTTAGCCTGGAGAAGTCTGAGAGGGAATCTGATTAACACTTACGCATATCTAAAGGGTGGGTGTTTAGGGGAAGGGGACAGACTCTTCTCATGGTGTCCAGTGAGAGGACATGGGGCAACAGGCACAAACTGGAACACAGGAAGTTATCTCTGAGCATGAGAAAAAACTTACTTGCTGATAGTGACAGAGCACTAGGACAGGCTGCCCGGAGAGGCTGTGGAGGCTCCTTCTCTGGAGAGATTCAAGACCTGTTTGGAAATGGTACTGTATAACATGCTCTAGGTGATCCTGCTTTAGCAAGGGGTTGGACAAGATCACCTCCAGAGGTCACTTCAAACCCTGACAGTTCTGTGAATCTGTGAACTGCTATCACACAAATACAGTAATAGCAGAATTATAGTTTCAGGAAAATGAAATAAAGTGCTAGTTACTATTTCCACTAGGTAAGGATGACTAGGCACAATGCATGGAAGTCTTTGGACACGATGAAACTGTACAGCAGTACTAAAGCAAGCTGCCAACCGGCTCCTTGCTTATTCAGCACAGCACACAGGAGGCTGATGTAGCTCAGAGCTCAGTTCCACCCCCAGAGCCCACACAAAAAGCTAATATGGGCCAGAGCAGCAGGCACTGAATCTTGCATTCCTGAGGACTTCACTCAATCTGTATCAGCTGAGTATGAGTTCTCTCAGATAACCTTCCTTAGGGGCTCTTCATCTCGTGTGCGGTTCAGAGAAAGTTTTCTGAATATGCTTGAGAAACTAAAGAGTATTTACAAACACAGGACCAAAGCCAACTGGTAACAAAGTCAAAAGTTTTCAGTGAGCACTGTATTTAGCCAGTCCTCATCAACAGTAAAATTTCCTATCCCTTTTTCCTTATTTCTTAAAAATTTCAATTCATAGCTGTATACTGTAAATAGAAAAATTTGGAATTGAGAAGATGAAATAAAATACCATCTTTTACATATGCAATATTGAGTTTATAGCTTTTTTTCCTCTGGCATCTAGTCAACATAAAATAAAAAGGCTCAGGAACTCTAAATGAGAAAAACCTCACTCACATACTTTATCAGTGAAGAATTTCCATGGCAATACTGCTTTGAAGCTAAATTGGTTTATTTATAGAAGAAGCCATTTCCATAGTTCATTTGCATTTTCTCCAGATTACCATAACCATACATGATCAGTTGTTAAGATCTACAGATACTGTCTGCACAGTGCCAGCCATTCACTTAAATATTTTAAATATGAAATGATAAATAAATTCTCATGCAACTTGTGATATTCATCGTCTGCAAGAGAATGCAGTCATCTCCAGAGCAGTGTAATAGCACAGAATGAACTAATTGAGCCACTCTGTAGAAATAGGTAATAGAAATGTTGAGAGTAGCACAAATAGGAAGCAAATGGGAAGGCTAGGGTGTGGAAGCACCAGAAGGAACAGCTGAAGAAGAAACGTAAAGGCAGTGGGTACTGATGGCAGGTCATGATCCAACCAGTCCACAGTCAATTTCTCAGGGGCTCCCAGATGAGAACAACAAAAGATACTGCAATAAAGACTAAACCCATTAACAGACAGTGGTGGGAAAAGCTGAGACAACACCCAGATAAGAAACATAAGTAAACATGAATAACAAGACGTAGAAGACAAAAGGGGCACAATTCCCATAAGCACATGCAAAACCAGCGCACACTCAGAGGAGCTTGGAAGGATGTCAGATACACAGAAGGACTCAATAGCCAGTGTACCTTGTCACCTGCTTTGTCTCCAGGAATCCTGTCCAGGCTACATGGAAAATACGTCTTGGTGCCTGGATGCTGGCCGACCCACTTGGACACGTGCATCTTGATGCTTACAAGAGTGTGAGGGAGCTAGCATTTGCTTTAAAATAAAATCACCTTCTCCCATTGATACTTATCACATTATTGTAACATTAATTGGTACACCTTCCCTTGGAAAACTGTAAAAGGCTGTTCCAGTTTTTGCCTTCAACCTTGATATGGGGAAAAGCTGGGAAAAAGGACTCCCTCCCATCAAGAACAAAAGCAACAAGCATGTGGAAATCTAGCAAGAAATGGTTTTTCAGTGTTTATTTCTTGGCAGAACCACTGTCAGATGCTCTAGCAGAGGCACAAAAAGTGTAGTGTTTTATTTGCAGAAACCTGTAATTTAGCTCCAATATTTAGCAGTGTTGCAGGAAAGTTCTTTGCTAATACTCATAATAAATATTCACACATAGTTAAACTCTTATCAAGATAACTGTCAGTCACTGAAGCCCAAAAATTGTCAATTTTTTTCAGGAAAATTATTCCCACAATACCTGGAGAAGGCTCAAAAGCAAAAGGCCCAGTCTGTGGTCCAGCTCCATGGAAGCCTGGACCACAGACTGGGCCTCCTGGGAAGGGTGGAAATGCAGCACACTCAGGCCTGTTTCATTAAAGTCAGAACCTCAAACTGCACTAGCCAGAACAGAAAGGCAAATGTCACCAGAAACACATACTTCAAGCAGGACACAGGGCTAAGGACACAGTTACGCCATCTGAGGTACAACAAGCTAGCATCAAGCAAACGAGGATGCTTCACGGAGCAGCCTGGTCCCACCCAGAGACATTCAGTGCAGACCACAAAAGCAAGAGAGCTGTTGGCTCAGGAAGGACCACAGCAGCCTGCTCTAAATGACCAGGCAGTCATACTCTGGTAACATTAACGTCCCCCAGACAGCACACACCATCTAAATGCAAAATTCCCATTTTGCCACAGCCAGCAGCACAGCTGGCAGATAGTTTTACTCCTGATCTGAAGAGCCAAGAACAATTCTTGGGCAACCTCTTTTTCGCTACCAGAGTACAAACCCACTTGTGACAACTCCTGGTGAAGTACTTCCTCTTTTACAGGAACTATGGGACACTTCAAGCTCGTGCACATTTGAAACCACAGCTGCCTTGCATTTGCTACAATAGACAGGCAGCAAAAGAGTGAGAATGGAAATATTTTTCAGGGAATCACAGAAACAGGACAGCCACACAGTGGGGCAGCAACTTCTCAGCCCTCATCACATCACATAACTCCCATTAACTCTTCCCCCCAACACCTTTACTTTTGTTCTGTAATGTTTTGCCCTTGATTTGCTGATGGAGAAAAGGTTGCCGCTGTTGATTTAGTGAGATGAATGACTCCCACTGGTATTAGACATGTCAGAAGAGGGAACTTTAATTGTGACTCTTGATAGGCAGGACAGACAGAGCTACCTTTCTTACAGCCAGCACTGGGGACCATTCAGGGTAATGACAGCAACTCTGTTCACTATATTTAAAAAAATTGTCCATGAACCGAAGAGCTGCTTTCAGGTTTACCAAAAAGCCACCAGCTCATATAGCTAAAGATTAAGTGAAAACCGTCAACAGCACAATTCCTACAATAATTTAATGCACACCACAGGGCCATGCAAAATCTCATGAAAACAACACATACTCTTTAGCTCCAGTAACCATATTATTGGAAATAGATTTTGTGCAATCCTCCTTCAAACAGCCATTTAAACCCCAGGCTTAAAGGAGATTATGCTGTTTGCTGATTTAAGCTGAAAGGGAAGCTTGTTCCAGTCATCTGGGGGCTCCAGAGGCAAAAGCTCATCTGCCAAATTCCCTCTTTATCCCAGTACAATGTACAGCATCTAAATTGCGATGATAATCTTGAAGCAAAACGACTTTCCTTTCAAAGATAATGTTTAAGTCAGTTTCTGAGGCTTTTCAGGCTTTTCTAGGGATTGTTTCAACTTTAGTCTACAGCGATATGATGTTGCCTGATCTGCTTGATCTATGAAAGGCGATTTACTTCAGTATCAGTAGAGATAACCCTTCTGGAAACCTTCATCTAGCACCCAAAACACAAAGGCCAGCCAGCTTCTCGCAGACATAAGCTGCAGATAAGGGAAAAATTGAAAACATAGTCTATTCAGCATTTATCTCCAGTTCTGCTACCCACTCTTTGCACTCCCCTGGTCTCATCTACCCCTGCACTTGCAGACAAATGACTGGGCCCAGACATGGCTGCTCTCTCTGATAGATTTTGCTAGTTATGCATCCATTATGGTTCAGTTGCTGCTGTTTACTCCAGAAAAGCTGAGAAAACCACTGTGTGGTTTTAGCAGCAGTGACCAAGCCAGATGGAGCCATCCTGGTCATGGCTCCACAAGCACCAGCCCAATGGCACAGACCTCAGGCCTGTTTTCTGCATCACCCCCTACTAACCAGGGAGACAAAGCCTATGCTTCCAGGCAAATGAAGGTAGCTCCACACTGTCAAGTACAGCAGAGCTCAGGTCTCATACAGGTTCTCCTCCTCCTGTAGTTACGGGAAGGAAATAAGGCAAAACACACATGAATCTTCAGGGCTGACAGAGCTGTTCAGCCTAAAGTAAGGCCTGTGTTGTTCCTCACACCACTTCCCTCCCCGCCAACCCCCCATTTCCTCTGTTATTTTTTCTAATTTTTTTTACCATGAAAATAAAAGGCTAAGGAGAAGTTATATAGTGAACCTTAACAAGTCACTTTGCAAATATTTCTGATACCATATTCTTCTCAGACCCTGCCAAACCAACTGTGGCTTCCAGTGACACTCATCATCTTTCTCACTGCTACTGCACTTAGGATACCTCCCCTTCCAGACTCCAACTTTGATTTTCCACAACTATTAACACTTGATGTAAAGGCAACAAGAATACACTACATAAGACTTTAAAAGGCAATGCGGTGGAAAAGTGTTAATGGTTAAATGCATCATTATGCCCAGCAATATTACACAATTAACAAATTTAATCATTTAACACTATAACACTTCAAACTTCCATTAAATGTGTAATTTCATATATGAAATAATTATTCATTTATCAATAGGAAATGACTACTTCAGTACAGAAGTAAAAAATACAATTAGATGCAGCAGGGCAGAACGAATTTCTGGTAGTAAGATGGGATGGAGCTGTGCGTGCAGCTCTTCCGTAAGGCCTCGCAGACAAACTCGTAATTCTCGCAGGACACAATGCCTCTAAATATCTTGGGTCATTAGCAAAATTACATAACTAATGAAGGGCAAATTAATGGAGCTCTGGAACATTTTATAAGCCTGTAAAAACAGCTACTTGTTATACATCACTAAGAAATAATTGCAGCAGAGTCAATCACATGAACTCATTAAGCTATAACAATACAAACTGGGCAAGCTATTCCCCAAGGGGAATCTCCTCTGACTGCATGGCTGGTGTGTTGCTTGGTAGGTGAGCAGAAGGGGGAGTGAGGAAAATGGGGTTTCAGGTTTGTGACAAGCCAAGCTGGGGCTAAGAGTCCCCTCTGTTCAGGGTGGGCCACCCCAGAAACCCATGCTGCCTGCCTTGGGGCAAACCGCATCTGAGACCTGTTAAACAGTAAGGAACAGGATCTCAAAAAATCCATTGTTTTCCTATGGAAAACGTACAGGAGAAGTCATGAGGGGACAGCACCAGAACAGGAAAAATAACTGGAGATACTCAAGAGGCTCTGACATATTCCTCACCAGGTCAATGCTGACAAGTCTGTCTGTAGTAAAGGCCTGTGATAGAGAGGCCCTGCTGCAGCTGACATGAGTATGATGCACACTTCATTTAAGCAGGTGCTCAAGAGTAAGTAGCAGAGTAAGAGTAGTAGTCCTGAGTCACATTCATTCAAACAAGCAGTAAGGAAATTTGGTACAAAGAACAGCACATGTTCAAACAAAACAGGGCATTTTGCCATACCAAAGGAGCTACCAGTTGCTGCTCTGTAACCAGTCCTGAAGTGGGTGTTCTCCATATCAGACAGCACTCCCATGCAAAGGCTTCAAGTTAGGTAGTTTGGGGGGATTTCCACCTCTGCCTACTGCAGCCTGTTTCACTGGACCTAATTCTAGAGATGGCCCATTTTCCCCACAGTTCTCGGCTGGGATGGTGGTATTCACCAGTTACTATCTGCATTATTTTGAACTCTATTAAGCACCAGCACCCAAGAAAGGCCAATCTTCACCTGACACACTGCACTGTGAAGACAGAGTTGTAAATGCAGTGAGCTCTTTAAAACCCTGCTGTTTGTTTTGAGCCTAGAACAAAAGTCATGGTCTTGAAAGAAGACCCACAAAACCTGATTCTCTAAGATTGACCCAAACTGTGTTTGAATTAGCACAGTCCTGCAGAGTAAATACAACTGCCAAACTGAAACTTTAAACAGCATTTTGGCTTTTCTCACTGCCCTATAATCCAAGCTCCATCATTTCTGTTACGACAAAGACTTGGCTAAGGCAGCCCCAGAACAAAGCACACTATCTTCTGTTCTGGTTAAGTATTTGTTAGAGCTTTTCTGCAAGTGTTTTCATATGTAGCCCCTACAAATATATTTTTAAGTATCCTCTATTAAACCTAGTGGTTCTCAGAAAACTATACCTTGAAAAAAAAACCCCCACAAGTAGTAGGGAACTTTTTTTTCCCATTTACAAAAACCAAATAAAAAATACCAGCCATTGCTAGCGACACCACTGGCAAACAAATACCCCTCTCGGGGCTGCTTACTATTTTGCTCCTGGAAGAAATACAGACTTGTCAGTACAAACCATTAAAGTGATCATTAAAGCTCATCCAAATTTCTCCTAGCTTTGAAAATCAGTAATATTTCTAAAGGGGAAACATGAAAAAGTTATTAATTTATGTCATTCAATCTAACCGTACATTGAAACAAACTGTCTTGCATAGCCTCCTTGGGTCACACCACTGATATTTAGGGATTCTGGAAAAAGCATGTTTCACAGTCACTCTGACTCCTGCTGTGTGACACTCTGGGGAAACTGAATTAAACTGGCCTGTGGTCAATAACATTGAAAAAAAATCAGGTGAAATGGCAAATGTCTTAAGATTTTCATGAAAAATTGGAGCCTTGCACAGGACAAGTATGTAACACAACACACCTATTAAATACAGCACTGTCAAGCTAGACTAGCGCTAAAGGTCTTGGGAGCCCCTGTTGGAATCCTCTGAGGAAAAGGTAAAAAAATTCATCTGGAAGACCAGAAGTCTTTTGCTTTCTCGATATATGTCTACTGATTCACATCTATCTATTAAAATAACAGATATGCAGCTTAATAGCCCTTTAAAAAAATTAACGCTACAATAGTGGTGTATTAATATATTCTGGAATCCACATCAATGGCTCATCTCCAGAGCTCTGAGCTTCAATAGCTCCCCGTGGCAATAAGTTTCAGTATAACTCAATACCATGTTGTCTTTACTAATGTCATTAAAGCTCCTTATTGAGTTCATACCAAAACCACCAACTCCTGCTCTCAGCACTCCCGAATCTTGTGCAGTTCAAGCATTAGACATTACATAATTTCTTCTTAACCACCTAATGAACTGTAAAGGACTCCTGTATAAAACAGTCCTTCGTGGCTAAGGAAAGACTCCATAGGACAATAAAACAGGAACCATGGAAAATAATGATTCACTTTGCAGCTTCCAGGAGCATTGCTGGTTTCACTGCAGTCCACAGTGGAGTCATACACATTGCTTTACTGAAATTTTTTACTTCCCTTCTTCCTGACAGATTCTGCAGTTGAATATATCACACTGGGCAAAGGTGAGCTCCAGCAGCATCACTGCATGACTTTACTTGTCGCACTGTCATTTCAACAGCAACCCGATGTGCCTTCCACCAGCCTGTCTTTTCACATTGCATGGTACTTTGTAGTTGCAGATGAGAACAGCACTATGACAAAGAGTTTCAGCAAATGAACTAACAATTTCCTTGCTGGGCCAATATCCGTAAACCTCACACTGAGTTCAGATTCATCACATTTAATATAGAAGTGAGCAGTGCAAGATCTAACAGTGTCATAAGAAGGTCAATGTCTGGCGCATGGATTTTATGCTCTCTCTGAAGCACATATCAGATTTGTAACTCCTTACTCCATTCCTCTTGGTCCCATCACATGCTGCTTTTGTGACTTCACATGCATTGTAAAAACACAGTAGACATGTTAGCCGTATGTTAAGTGCATGAGCTATTTCCAAGGTTTGCAATGTAGCATGTTGGTATCTAGCACACTTAAGGTCCCCTTAAAGGAGGATTTAATGAATAGAGGCATTAAATGGAGTTGAGTTTAGGTTCAATCCTTACATGCTGGACAGCCATCTCAACTCCTGGAGCTACCAGAGTGGGACCGCTCAAGTTATTAACCTGCACAAGATTCTTCAGAAAGCCTATACTTCTTTGTCTATAATCTTTTATGCTGTATTCTAATAATCTCTTTGGTGCAAGGATTGTCTCCTGTCACATGTTCTCTGACACTACGGCACAACTTTGGGCAGCATCCCCAAAGAACAAAGTTCAGTGCCTGGTCACTCTGTATAAAGGATAGCAGCAGGCTTCTCCAGAGTCAATTTGATTTTGACCAGACAATGGTTACTTTATCTCTGTCTCCACACATCACATTTCTTCAAATGAAGAGTCAGATTTTCAGTGAGACTTAATTACAAATTGAAATGTGTCTTTTATTAATACAGACAGTGGAAGATTAAGTTAAATTAGCTGTTTTGTTGAACACTTATGCTAGAAAATTCATTTAAAAATATATTAAGAGAAGATCACAATCGAAGCTGAATTAATTTCAAAGATGAATGCCACTTTTCATGCATCAAGTATTAATCTATTAGTACCTCCTGTGAAATCAATTTGGCTCCTTGTAAGGTAGAGCAATACTTTGCAGACATGGGAAAAGCAGAGTTGGATCCTTTTAAACTGAGTACATATCTGTGAAGAGTATTTTACGCTGCTGTGTGTTTTTACTGAACTATTCACACAATTGATAAGATGGAACATGACTTTCCCAGCTCTAGGATACTGAGAAACTTTGAAATATGTCCAGATATAAATACAAGACCCATTTTTATCAATAAAAATCCAAATCTGCCACGGATCATGCAAAACATTTGGTATACACAGACATCTCTGCAGTATTTCCTTTTCCAGATTGCAACAGCTCCTGCAAACACAGTTAGCAGACTCTCAATGTAATTTCACTGTGCAAACACTGTAGTAGAAATATAAGAAAGTTTGCTGGACTACAGGTGGCAAAACCAGCTCCTGAATGCCCCAGAGCACCTTGGCTGAAAACACTCTCAGTTCTCTGCCTCCAGTACTCTCACAGCAGCCTTTCATAAAAAATGGTTGGAAACCATCAAACATACAGAAATGGCCCCAAATAGCTAGAAGAACAACAACCCTAATGATCTGAAGTGACTCAAATCACCAGGAAGTTATTGCAAGACTTGGAGTAAAACTGGAAGATCCCAGTTATGGACGATGTGAAACAGCCCTCTGTACCAAAAGCTATTCTGACCTGAGTGTAGTGTATGAAGGTGCATTTATAGACCCAGGCTTCCCCACCCTGACCTATCCCTTCATGTGAACTGTATCTCTCAGGCAGGACAACAACAAAAACAAAGAACAATTCCCCCTCCAAAAAAAAAAAAAAAATCCCCCACACAAACAAAACCACTTCCAAAGCCTGAAATCTGGTCATAAGCCAAAATCCAGGCCTGTAAGACTTGCTCTGTCCCAGGGAGTTTCCCTGGTTCAAAAGCAGGGCAGGCCGAGTAGGTATCTGCTTAAGTACATCTGCAAAGCCCACTCACACCATGGCCCCAGGCTTGCACACTCAAAGCCCAGCAAAGCAGCTGGGCTTCTTGGAAAAAATTACATTACAGAAACACAGCAAACAGGCTTGTGTCTGAGACCATGAGCTATAAGAGACTGCTTCATCCAGTTCTGCCCAGAACTCCCATATGACACTGGGTAGTTACTGTACTGTGACACCTCTATCTAAAAAACATGTATTTTTGGTCTAAACAATCCAAGTTCCAAGGCAGAATATGATCTAAACTGTGCCTGTGTGCGTCACTACCTCCCTGTGCCCTGGGTAGCCAAGCAACCTTGAGCTTGTATTGCTTGTTATCATACAGTTATCCCCACTGGCACTGCTCTGACTTGAGATAAGTAGTCATAATGTGTTCTTATGATGTACAGGGTGTTCTGAATGGTCAGCAAAATGCTATGCTGATACAAGGTTTTTCTAGAATAGCACCAGGCATTTAAATGCTGGATCAGGAAATCTGAGCATGAGTGTAATTTTAGAAAGCAGCTCTAAAAACAGTGCTTTCTCACACAACCCGTCTGTTAAGAGTTCCAGAGTTGGGCTTTTTTGACAAGTATAAATTGGGGGGCCCACCTTCTGCTCCTGCCACTGCTGCACAAAGCTTTGGGAGAGAGTCAAATGTCACCTTCTGCCAAACAGTTTGCAAATGTGTAGTTCTGTCACAGCAGATATTAAGGGAATCACCCAGGATATCATAACAACTTAGTAAGCCATCTGGGAGAAAATGTAACTCAGCAAGATGTGGCAATAGCTTTCTGCAGAGTAGCTGTAGTGTCACCATGAGATAGGTGTGGTACTTCCACTGAGTGACCTGCTTTTACAGTGACAACATACTACTCCATAGTAGCGGTTCCAACCACCTCTTGACCTTAGGTGGCCTTTGCACCTCAAAAGCTGCTCTGCTGTGTACAGCAGTGATCATGCTCAGACTCCACAAGTTTGCTTTTGGCAGACAAGCTGCCCACCAGCTCCCTGTCCTGTGTAGGACCTTTGTGAGTAGCAAAGGTGTTTCTTCCCTCCATCAAGTTTACTCCCAGCCTGTAGGAACAGAGGCAGATTTAGGACATAGAGCTACCACCTCTGCATCAATAGTGGGACAGGGTAATTTAACAGGAGCTGGACTGTAGCCCAAAGCACCTAGTCATGGATATAGAACAGGCTTCTCCTATACATGCTTTGGTATAGACTTTGGCTACAGAAGAACAAGTCTATGGGAATGGGACCAAAAGATTAACTAACTTCGGTCATTTGTGTACTATCTAAACTGTCCAGAGACAAAACTGGGAAACAAACACTCAACATGGGGTGACCTCAGACAAATACCAATGGACTGCCCAAGGAGTCACACAGAGCAAATACTTTACAAAGACAGGCCATAAGTGGTCAAGTCTCCCAGTTCTGATGAGGAAGCACCATCCATCTCAAGACAAGGTGCTGCCATCTCTCTGCCCCAGTTCTGAAAGTGCATCAGCTCCTTCCTAAGGTTTTGTTGTTTATTATCTCCTACCTGCAGTGCCCAGCCCCATGCAGCTGTGATGGTACCTGTGAAGTCACTGAGCTATACAAGAACTACAGTAGCATCAAGGAACTCCTTTAGGAGCATCCCTTGGGGCATTGTGCCATCAGTCTCATCAGAGAAGGTCGCCAGAAATGACAAAGACATTCACCTGAGGCACACCATCATGTGCAGGAGGCAGGATTTTGCAAAATATCTTACATGACATAGGTAAATGTAGCTGCTTTTCTCCAGGACAAGTCCTGGGAACTAAACTTCACCTCACCTGAAGAGCAGTAAACTGTTTACCTGTGCTGAAACTACTCGTCCAACCCCGCTAGCTGCAGATGTTTGAGAAGCTTGACTATATTTGTGGGGACAGGCTGAGCAAGCAATAATGAATGAAAATAAAAACAATTTGGGAAACTCCCCATGTGCACGTGTCTGACTACAGCTTGGAGCTGCTTTGCTCCTCAGAAGCCCAATACCTCTGGCAAGCAGCCAGCTTCCTACAAGGTCACTCCAAAAACTCACCAGCAAAAGGTTAAACTTTCCCACTTTGAGTAGTGCCTGTCTCAAAACAGAGCACTTGCATAGTACAAATTTAGCTTGTGTGTGACACTCAAGTAATCTATTCTGCTGTCCCTCAGCTGAGAGAACAACTCCAAGAACCAAGCACTCCTCCTGAAGACACCAAACTGCTGCAAATCTCTGCACCGTCTTTACTTGCTCATCTCGGGGAATGAAGAGTCCGTCATGACCCTGAAAAATTCTTCTGTCTCTTGTATAGAAACACAATATTAATATAAAATGTAACTTAGAAGAAGTTTCTTCAAAGTCACTGGATCTGCATTGTCATGCCAGTTGGAAGAGTGTCAGGCCTACTGTTTGCTGTTCCATGCAGATCTGAGGGTGACTCTCTCGGAGTAAGTACATGTTGTCACCTACACTGGCTTAAATGGTCCTTGTGCAACACTGAAGTCTGGCTGGAGCACAGTAATGTATTTCTGGTGTAGTGTAAGTGTCCCTCTTAATGAAAGGATAATGGAGAGAAAACCAACTACAGTTTAAGAAAGGAAACGTGGTTCAACCATGTAAATGCCTTTGCTGCCAGACCCATTCCAAGGATGAGTAAAGCATGATTCTCACCACCTAGGAAGTCAGCACCCCAACATGAATCAGATCTCCCAGAGAACATCTATCACAGCATTCTCAGAATTGTTCACTATGTCCATGTTCTGAGACGGCTGGACATGAATCCAGCCTGAAGGACAAGGTCTACACACATACAGAGCCTCAACTGGTATAAGCACAGATGAGCCTGTGCTTAGCTTTTTACTGATGTGGCTGTATGACATCTGCTTCAGTGCACCATATCGCAAGTTACTCAAGATCCTTCATTTCTTGTAAATAACTGTAATTTTGTTATTTTAAACAGATTTTGCTCAAAGACTGTGTGGTTCTGCTAGAAACATAACAAAAGATGTAAAAGTAATTTGCCCTACCAGTGAGACCTCACCCATTTCTCAGCTCTACTCACTTCCGAATCATCCAGCCTCTTCAAAGAGTCAGGTCAAACACAAGAGTAACCCCATGCTTCGGCATCTGAAGGATTTTTTCAGAATTCTGACATTCAGACAGGGAATGTGAAAGGCAGTTTATTGCCTAAATAGGCAGTTATATTCCTACTTAACATCTACCTAGTGCATGGCTTCATCTGTACTACTGTGCTATTAGTTTATTGGTTATCAGCTTGGAGTAATTCACACAACAGAAAAAACACCAGGGAAGAATTAAAAGCCACAAGAAATGGCTCAGGAAAGGGAATTTCACTGGACAATGTTATCACAAACTTTTTAAATTAAAATGGTTTTAAGTGGGCTCTTAACCTTTTAAGTTCTTATATCTTCCCGTATCCCATTGTTAATGTGGTAATCAACATTGGAGGCTCCTGTTTACAATTACGTACAATTTATTTTGCTAACACATTAAATGAAGTGCCTGAAATAAGCTTCTAAATTAGTTTCAATAGTGGTTATATTTTCATTAAATTCTGGCATATTAGATAGCAGAAAATTTGCTTGGTATTTTGACTATTATCCCTAGCATAATTTGCAAAAGAAATGGAAGTGTGACTTGATTAAACACATTCGAATAGCTAAGATGTTTCTGCATTTAATTTCATTAAAGAAAATAGCTGTTAGATATTAATTAGCATATCTACTACATGCCATTGTTTGACTGAGTGATCATCCTTTATCTAAAAGTATTTGCTTTTGCTGAAAAATACAAATCTGATAGAGTGACTTAAATTATAACCATGGCATAGACAAATGACAATATCATCTTTGCACCTGTAAGTATGCAACATTCAGCATGAGTATAGAAGATGGTCAAAGGAAACTACTAAACATAGTTAAATACAGAATGGGGAGTGCTAAAGGTGTTTTTGGGGAGAGCACCAGTTGGGAAACATCCCGAAAGAGCTGGGTTAACTGGCTGTCAAAGGTTTTCCCCTCCAGGGCACATTACAAACATCTCAGGGAACAAATTTTCTACAAGTCCTTTGCCATTCTAGTACCTAACAAACTCCTCGTTTCTAAAGCTACCTAGCAGCAGTCTAAAAGGAAAAATAGATCAAAGTTTTGGCACTAGGCTCTTGGGCAAAGGCAGGAGATCAGTTCAGAAGCAGGTCCAGGGAAAGACATGCAACTCAGAAGGAAGAAGGAAATCCATTTAAAAATACAGAGTGAGAAACAAGTTGAGAGAAAACTTGACTTTGTCCCACAGAACAAACCCTGACTTTTCCTAATAAAGTATTACTTTTGAGTACTTGGTCTTATTTTTACTCTGCTAGGGATTACCAGCACTAAAAAACCAGCTTTGACTAGAGCTGACTGGGTAAGAAGAGTTAAGTCAATCCCAAATACTCACAGAAATCCCACACGTCGTATAATGACCCTCGTTGTAGGGCTCAAGGCCCGACAGCTTTCTCTAGTCCAACTGACCTCACCTCCAACACTGGGGGTAAAGCTATATACAGCCCTTGCTGAGTAAGCTGGAGATGCTCAGCTCCAGGCCTCTATCACTAGATACACACAGTACAAGCCTTCTGCATTGATCGCCGAACAAAGTATTGATGTGACATCAAAAGTTGTTCCACAAAGCTGGCAGCCACATCACACACAGCAGTTGTAAGCAAAACAGAATTAACAGTGCAGTCTGCACATACCGTAAGGCCAAGGAAATGTCCACTGTGGCTATGACATACACAGATCTCCCCTGGTTGTACAGGATCGTTAAATGAAAGCAGAAGTTCAACCTGGGTCTGACCAGGCCAGGAGTCACAAATGGCTATGTGTAATACATAATTCAGGGGGTTTGGCAGCAATTTGAAGCTCACAGTGTTGTTTTAGCTGCTGGATGGCTGGAATGTTAGAACAACCATGTGCAACTGGGCGGCACTACTGAGAAGATGATGCTGAGAAGATGTTGAACTGGGAGCTCAGGCAGGAAAGCTGGCTGCTCACCTAGGCTTTTCCAGCTGAGGGAAGATTTTGATGTGTGTCCTCCTCAGAGCTACAGACCAACAGTTTCCAAGCTACTTTATATATGCTTTACAGGTACTCCACTTTCGCCTCGTTATCCATAATCTGCTTTTTTAACCTCAACTCCTTCCCTCTCTTTGCATCTCAACTACTACCTCTTTTCCCTACCATGCACGAAACAGAAGAAAACCGGCCTGTCCATACCTCTGTTTATCCCTGTCTAGCCCCCAGACAAAGCTAAAGCCAAATATCTTGTCCGTGCATTGACTCTCTCTCCGGTTGGCCTGCACAGAGAGATAAAAGAGTGGTCCACAGAAGAGAGGAAGGGACAAAACCCCTGTGAGGCTTCTGTAGCAGGCAGACAGGCAACAGGGTGTTGGGGGACCTGCAATGTCTTTTTACACTGTGCATCCACTGCTGCAGACTGCTGCTTGCTGCAAGCTATCATCAGTATTTTGCACAAAGCCTTGTCCCAAAGGAAACTCTAAGGGTTTCATTTCAGGCTGAATAGTAGCAGAACAAAAAGAGTTTCAGGATGTATTTATTAGAAAAATGTTATTTTCACAGACCCCAATCAAGTCTGGCAGCATCTTTTTCTTGGTGCCCAATCATTTGCAAGAGCATTTAAGCTTCAGGAAAAACTTATTGTTCAAAATTTCCATCAACATCAGCATGAGAAGGACCCCAGCCCAACACAGGACCAATTCCTTGGTTAAGACTAACATCACAAGCCATGAACCTGACTGACACCTGGTGACAAAGCCACCAATAAAAGCAAATTTTCAAGTTTTAGCAAATTCTTACCCTAAGTGTGATTATAAAATAATTGGTAATTTAAATTGGTGAGAGCAGTGGTGTGGGAGGGAGCAAGGCCCTCCACATCAGAGAGGAGGGAGGTCTTCTGACATGAATTAACCATCCATTGGAATCATGCACTCCGTTTACGAAAGCATCAGGTTGAGCTGCTATTTTCACAGGTAATTTCACAGCAATAAGAATCACACTGATTAGATCCCTGCACCATTTTCTAGACAATAATATTCACATTTGCTTAATACCAACTGTGCTACTTAATTGTCAGGGAGCATCATTCTCTACAGCTAAATCAGAACCACCACAAGGCATCTACAGAAGCCAACAACCTGGCAGCATCTTCCACTGCTCACTGATTGTGGAAACAGGGCCAGGTTACTCGCACCATCTGCTGTAGAGGGGAGGTAGGCACTTAGGACTGTTGGTTCAAAGTGCCATTAGACAGAAGACATGCAATTCAGAAGGAAGGAAAGAAGGAAATCCATTTAAAAATACAGAGTGAGAAACAAGTTGAGAGAAAACTTGACTTTGTCCCACAGAACAAACCCTGACTTTTCCTAACAATGCATTTCTTTTGAGTACTTGGGCTCATTCTTACTCTGCTAGGGATTGCCAACACTAAAAAAACAGCTTTGACTAGAGCTGACTGGGTAATAAGAAGTATTTTTCCTTTCACATCATGTTAAAAGCAAATTCTTTCAACAGGTGTTATGAAGCCCAGGAAAACAGTCTGAAGCTTTTGATACCAGAGCCAGACTTGAAACTAGGTTTCCGCTATTGTGCAGAAGACATCACAAGTTAGCAGCTATTTTCCCCATTGCTCTTCTTATCCCCTACTCTTCTCCTGAGAAACCTTCCAATGTATGTTAGCTAAGCATTAATCACACTTCTACTAATGTCAGGGGTCAAGTTGTTTTCCATGGGAATAATGGAGAAGTCAGCATCCTCCATAGCAGTAAAATGTTTTTCTCTGTTTATTTACATGGGTTGATCCTCAAATCCAGTTCTACATCTACAAGCAAATTCAGCCAGAGGCCTGCTTTAGTTCAGCTGTTATTCACAAAACACCCTTCTTCTGCAGACAGACCTTGGGATGGTGTTGACAGGTTTGGAGCTGTGCTTGCCAACAGACTGAATAGGATCATTTCCAGTAGTATCATCTGGTCATGCCCATGCAGTTTCTCCAACGACCTTCCAATAAGAATAAGATCACAGGCATTTTAATTTGGGCCTAAGGAAACTCGGCTCCTGGCTTCATTTACAGTCTCCCTATGAAACATACAGATAACACACAAAGTAACTTACATGTCTTCCATGCCAACTCTCAGTGCAGAATTAATGTTTTGATGGAATAATAAACCTCTCAAAATCTGAGCTGATAATGGACAGTCACACTAGATGCTTAAATTATAGCGGCACGAACAGCCTTGCAATAATCAACCCTGCAACTGCCAAAATGTTTTCATTGTTCATTAACTGGAACCTTTTTTGCATTGCTAATCCTAATGAACTGCCATTCTCATTACCATTCCAGGCACTGTCTGTAGCACATCCCTAGATTTCTTTTCCACCCAAACATACAATCTTATTCAACTGGCAGCCTGTTAAAGCATTAAAGGCACAAAAATGGCTGCTTTAACACAACTGTAATAAATCCATGGCGCAAGCACCTTTGGGGGGGGAAGTTCAATTCAGTGTTCAAGAAGTCGTTTAAGTAGAAAAACAGAAGGTCTTTTATTGAAGAGACCATGTAGCAGAGTTTAAGTTCCACATCCAAAATCCATTAAGTTAATGGAAGCCTTTCCGTTGATTGCTGTGTACTGCAAGCTACTTAAACTCCATCCCTTCCTCTTCTGCTCATCCCAAATAAGCGAATCCACTGACAGTGCTGAAATACAGACCTGTTGTGCAGGGAGTAGTTGTTGCAACTGTTGCAAAATGTTGTGCAAGTGAACCTTGTCTGTGTACAGAAGACTAACATACCAAATTACCAATGTTACTTCCTCTACTCTGAATCCACAGTAGCAGCCTCAAAATGGTTCAAAGCACTCAGCAACTTTTCTCAGTCTACAAGACAAGTTCTTCCTTGCTAAACTTATAAGTTTTGCATAGAATTTATCACAGGCTCTGAAAAGCTGCAGTTCACTGCTCCACCTGTACCTTGTTTGCAAGCAACGAGCAACCCAGAGCCATTTGCTTACATAGCTTCCATTTTCTGTGGAGAAAAACCCTTAACAGAGTCTTCTACGGCAACAGACATTAGTTCAGGATGTGAGTAGCTTACTCACTGAAGGAGCTTATCCATTAAAGAAAGCAGAAAAGAGAGACTTTAAATTCACACTGACTAAAAAAAAAAGATTCTGTAATTCTAGCAGTAGACAGCTCGCTCTCATAACCAATGAGAGTTGTTCTGTGAAGGAAAAGCCAGATGTGGAGCCTGGTTTACTGGATTCTGGATTCTCTTGTATTCAAATATAACTTTCCTGAAACAGGAGTTTACAAAGCATCAGACAATCTTCAAGGAATCCCAGCCCTGAACCACTGTTTTGTTCTAGGGACACAGTTGTTTCCTTCATCTGTAAAGCACGAATATATTCCCTCCCCCCCATCAAAAGAGAGTGTGTCTCCAGAGAACACCACATGTGAAGAATCACTGTGTACTGCTCAGAAAGTAACCATTTGTCTATGACAAAAGCCTTCTATATTAAAATAGCTTTAAATGGATGTATAAGCTCCAAGATCTATGATTAAGCAGAAGGCAACACATTTCAGCATCCCTTCAGTATTATTTCATAACCATCGAAACACTCCTTCCATTCTGACAAAGTATTTCCAGACTGACAAAGGCTCTGAACTCATTAACTAAGGAGGTGTTTTGTATTTGGAGACAGCTAAGCTGTCTTTCACTAAAGCCTGCTTTAATTTATTCCATCTGACAACTCAAAGAAGTGTTCTGCGCAAGCACAGAGAATCATTTTTGGTTCTTGTCCACACTTGTCTCATCTCCAGGGTTCAACTGAAGTGTTTCTTTATAGTTTCCAATATACAGTTCTCACAGCAACTCAGCAGACCGAGCATCATACATTCCTTTGAGGCACTGTCCCTGGAAAATCAAAGGCTAGCAGGCTCCAGGGACAGAAAGGTGAAGGCCAGATGTTGAATACGCCTTACCTACACAAGCTCTTAAGACTTGTTTTTAGGCTACGATAGAAGCCACTAGACTATGAAATAGCTATTTTCAAGAAACCAGCAGTCAGAAGTTGGAGTCACAGACCCAAACTCATTACAAGAACTGTTGTACAAAGGCAGCTAACATGAGCAGGAGAGGCACTAAGTATTTCCTCGACAGATTACCCTCATCTTGTAGAAACCTTGTTAGTGTCCCGACTCAAGAACAGTATTTTTAAGAGAATTGCACTTCTAAGTGGCATAAGAGCTTCCCCCTCTGTAAGACAGCATAACCAAACCAGAAGTCACACCCCCAAATTCTCATCAACTCCCACTGACTTTGTATCAGATATTATGACACGAACTATTTTTAGACATTTTCTAGCCAAATCCACCAATAGGTTGAGTTCAGTTCTCCTCAAATACCATGGTTTGCGCAAACTGCAGAAAGTTTTTATCTTGAAAACCCTCTGTTACTGCTGAGGCCTGAAAGATTGGTAATGACCCAGACTCTTATCCTTTCAAAGCACCTTGTCCTTTGTACTACAATCTTCAGCTCCCTGGCATGGCCTTCGTAACCTAAAATCTAACAGATTTTCTACCACTTTACTGTAAAACCTCAAAATCCCAGAAAAGTTAGTTTTGAACTAGTCACAGAAGGCAGACGCTTGAGACCAGGCTAAAACTTCCATGAAAGAGAATTTTCAAGCAGCCTCAAAACCACAGAGTGGTTTGTATTCTCTTCCCCAGAGATCTTTTAGCTTAAACAGGCAAGAGTAAGCTTTGACTTTGATTTGACCAAGGCCAGAAAGACATTAAACACAACTTTTAAGAAGTTATGCTTATGAAATCAGTTATTAGAACATATGTAATGTTCCAAGGCCTCCGGAAATTCAATTTCAAACCATCTTCTACCAGTCACAACTAAGTTTGCTCTGCAAACCCCATAACACATCCATAGCTTCACCAATAAAATCTTGGCAGAACAGTATTGCTACTAAATACTAAGTACTGGATTGAGAGAAGACCTGAGAAGGACTTGGGGAAGATGAGCTCAACATAACCTACAACGTATGCTTGCAGCGCAGGATACAGTTGGCTTTCTGGCCTGCATCAAAAACAGCACTATCATCCAGTCAAAGGAGGGGATTCTCTCCCAATACTCTGCTGGAGATGGGGTCCCACCTTCAGTATTCTGTCCAGCTCTGGGTTCCCAGTACCAGGCAGACACTTGTTAGAACAAGTTCAGAGGAGGCCACAAAGATGATCCAAGGGCTGGAGCACCTCTCCTATGAAGGAGGGCTAAGGGAGTTGGCGTTGTTCAGCCAGGAGAAGAGAAGGCCCTGAGGAGACCTCAGAGCCCCTACCAGTATCTGAAGGGGCTCCAGGAAGGCTGGGGAGGGGCTGGTTACAAGGGCAGGGAGGGACAGGACAACTGGAATGGTTTTAAACTATAAGAGGGGATATTTAGATTAAGGATTATTAAGAAATCCTTCCCTGTGAGGGTGTGGAGGCCTGGACACAGGGTGTCCAGAGAAGCTGTGCCTACCCCTGGATCCCTGGCAGGATTTAAGGCCAGGTTGGATGGGGCCGGGGGCACCCTGGGCTGGTGAAGGGTGCCCCTGCCCATGGCAGGGGCACCCTTCCAGAAACCTTCCAGTACCTTCCAGAAAAACCCACAGCATGATTCTCTGATACATTCGCACACTTAAGCACAATCTTTTGTCATCTTCAGCTACACTACACTTTATTAGCTAGTTGCTCAGATCAAGTTTTAACTGAGGACAAAACTATCCCTAAGCAATACTATACTCATTCAGAAGTATATATTTCATAGACACTGTAGGAATAGGTTAACTTTGAGTGTAACTTGTAAGACTTTGGAGACCTTTGTCTTCAGACAAAGGATTAAACCATATTCTCCAGAAATACTCACTATGGACAGTGGCTGTTAAGAAATATAATTGGATTTTGTTGGTGGTTTTTGGGAGGTTTGGGGTGGGTTTTTGAGTGTTTTTGCTTGTTGGTCAGTGGTTTATTTTAACCAGTTTCTTAAATGAGTTCTAGAAGAACCAAAAATACAATGGGTCGACAATATAAAATCTGTGTATATTTAATCTGCACTTTCAAGGCTAGACAAAGCCTGGATGCACTGCAGCTAAAACAACCAAAAACCCTACTCAGTGAAGCAGAAGGTTCCATCTCAGTGAAACTCAGCTGATTATAGGCTTGAATAAACCCTGTAATAACAAGAGAGTTGTATGACAAGCATAGGGTAGGCCAGGCAGAGACCACCTTGACCTTCTCTAACTGGAATCCAATAGTCAATTATCCATCCTCTTCTGCTTATCTGATGCAGTCGCTTTGGGAGGAGATGGGCCAAGCACTGATTAGCCATCTCTTAGAAAAGTTTGACCATCAAACTCAGGGAGAATATCTACTGAAGAGGGGGACATCACTCCAAACTGAAAGCAGAGACAATGTGTTAAAAATAGCATTACAGCACACAAAAAAAAAAAAATATAGTTCTCAAGCCCTGTAGTAGCTCCAAGCTAGGTGACAGGCCTGACAGACAAATGAAAGTTGAGAAGATTGCCTGATGTGCCGTAAGCTGAGAGGAAGGGGCGGAAAAAAAAAAATCTAAATCACTGTTTAACAGAAGTCAGAATCCCTGGATGTTTCTGTGAAAGAAATCAGATCACTTCTTCACCATATTTTCTCCCCTTCCCTTCTCACTGCCAGATAAAAGTTGTACAGTGAAAAAAACATGCTGTGTAAGAGATTTAAAAAGTAGTAATTTAAAGTCTGTAACAGGAACATTTTTTTCCAGCAATTCAGGGTGTGAAATTCATAGGTTAGAGTATAATGAACCACATGATAATTAATGTCCTTGATTTGCTTGGAAGGCATCCTATGTTTGACTTTACTTTGGCTCACACTCTCCAAAGCGTCAGGAAGACAGAGATAAAGATTTTATTCCCTAATGTCAGATTAACAAATGCGCACCAACAGGTACCACTGGCTGGCTCCCTGCTTTCCTAGGGAAGAGGGTCCAGGCAGCTGTTGGCGGAACACTCTGGGCTTAGGGTTTTCCCTAGGGAACCCACTGCAGGGCAACGCACATTGAGACATGTGTGTGTTTCCATATGGCTCTTTTCATACTCTTTGTTCTGTAATGAGCAGCGTAAAACATCCCTTTACATCTAGTGAAGAGTCTGAGACTCATTTTCTCCACATACCTTGACATAAACCAAGAAATTTGGGTTGCATCATGTTTCCCTGTCTAAACCTCAAAGATTTGCAGACTACATTTCATGCAAATACTAAAAGGAATACTCACAGTGAAGTCTGCTGCTGAGGGACCCACTCTAACTGGTCAGAAGTGATAGATGTAATAACACAGCTTTTTCCAATAGTTCAGTGCTTGTCCCAAGTTTCCCAGGTTTTTTTTCCAACTAATTTCCTGCCAATAAGCCTGACAAAAAATTCTGCCAAGTAATTAATAGAGGTTTTGCATGCCCAGTTTTGTGTGTAGACAGTACATAGGGGGAATGGACACCTTCTAGCTTGAACCAGCTGCTCAGAGCAGAGAGCAATCCAGTATACATAGTCCCTTACACTTTTAATTTAAACATCAACCTCACTGCTGCTAATCTTCTGTCTCTGGCTCTTACAACATAATCATGAAAAGGCCACGCTTGGCTTCCCGAGTTAAATATTTCAATTCCCACTCACATTGAAAATATAGCCATTTTCCATGGCATCGCAGCACAAGCAAAATTGACAATTACACTAATGTTCTGTTTATTGTACCAACATAACCCCTAAGATCTGCAGTTGAGAAAGGAGTATTTTGTTTCCCATGCAGAGATAGAAAGCATATCATTAGACAATTTATGGCTATTGACAGATACTGTATGTATTAATATCTTGCTAAAAAACATGGAAATAGAAACTCCCAAAACAAAGGAGAGCCCTGCCAGCGCCTGAAACAGGTGTTTTGTCCACATTTAGACAATAATTCAGATCACAGTTGGAGAATGAGCACTAATCTGTGAATTTAGCATGTATTGCTCTTGTTATTTTATTCAGTGAAATGTTTTATTATTGGAACATTAACAGAGGGGAAATAAAGAGTAGAGACAATTATCTACCCCTCAGGAGAACAAAGTGTGTAGAAAAGTGAGTGGCTAAATGCAGCATACGTTGTCAGCTCTGTTCTGATATTTTGAGGATTCTTCAACAGTTTGCTAGTGAGAATCACAGGACCTCATTAACTGAGTAAATGGGGGAGGTACACCTTTTTCCCCAGAGGTGAGCAGCAGAACAAAAACTTTTACTTGGTTTTAATCAAGAATATAAGTTGTCCTGTCCCAAACACGCGATTTCACGGGGGAAACCAAGGACACGGTAAAACAACGTGATACTCACCTAAGGGTTTTAGCAAAGAATCTCTTAGGATGTCTTCAGGAACACCCAGCATCCAGCAAGATCACATCAACCTCTGCAGATGTACAGAAGCCCCTCTCCAGAGTATTTCTCTTCTACAGAATTTGGAAGCAGAAGTCTACTTGATTTTCACACAAGGAAAATGAATTTTAAAGACGATGAAATCCTCACTCAAAAGCAGATAACCTAGATCAAGGCAGGTTTCACTCTTCGCTTCGAATGCTCAAAAGCCAGCAACTTGTGGAAATCAGGAAGCAGCCAGATAGAATACTTTTCTGGATGGACCATCTACTATATGCATTGTATAAGTGCCTAAGGGAGGAAAGAAGAAAAGCTGTGTTAGAGGAGGAATAACTTACTCAAAATTACAGAAGAAAGTGACTCCTGGAAATAAATATCTGCTCTCTTTGCATGGAAAGACTGGCCCTTCACATTTCATACTGTAACAGAACAGTTAATAGAGCTATGTTTGAGCTATGAGCCCATCAGCAACAGTCACAGCACCTTTGTGAATCACAGTTAAGAGAAAAGAAACTGCAAGTAGCCCCTTTTTGACACCACAGAAGATAGTGAGAAGATGTGAGAAACACTGACAACACCAAGGTCAGTGGAGAAGTGGGGGGAGGAGGCACTAAGTGTCTGAGAGAAAGATTCCCCTTCAGCCTGTGGAGAAGACCATGGTGGAGCAGGTGTCCCCCACAGCCCACAGAAAATGATGGGGAGCAGAGACCCCACCTGCAGCCCATGGAGAGGTGGAGCAGGTGGAGATATACAGAAGATGCTGTGATCTGCATTGGAGGAAGCTCCTGGCAGGACCTGCAGCCTGTGGAGAGACAGGCCCACACTGGAGCAGGTTTGATGGGGGAGCTTGTGACTCCAGAGGGGACCAGGCTGGAGCAGCCCGGGCCTAGGAGACTGCACCTCACAGAAGTGAACCCAAGCAAAACCCTGTTGGATTCCAAATAAAAATTGCAAAGCACGAAGCCCTCTTCTCACTTTCATTATTAAAGGCAGCACAACAGAAGACACCAAAACATTCTATCACTGTGGCAGAAAGCATGTGTGAGTCTGGTACTAGCCCAATACCTAAGCAATAGAAACGACTGCTCTTCAGCACTTTGAAAACTCACTGGAAACTTTATGCCTATGAAAAAAAGTTGAATAGGAAATATATATCTTTAGGCAATGCAAACAACAGTAAGGGGAGCCGGTGGACTCCCATCACAGCAGCCGCATGCGAATTTAATGATATAGGGAACAGAACAGAATTCACAAATCATATTGAGTTGCTTCTCATGTTTACAGCCCTGGGCACCAAGATGCAACTTGAAGCAACTGTGCTCATGTTAATACGTTGTTTGACTTTAGAGTACTTCAGAAAGCATTGAATTCTAATGCATGAGGATAAGGAGGCTTTAGAAAGTCATGGTGGATGCCAACAGTAGCACACACTGACCAAAACTTTTTAGACAGGAGCATGTATCTGAAAACTAATTAGCGTCGCTCCAATCTGAAGTTATGATGAGTCCTGTCAATATCAACCAGGGGAGCAAGAACCTTCTTGGTGGTCGGGGAAGTCACACACCCCCTTGAGCACAATTTGCTCTCAAGTGCTGCAAATGTGAAACACCAGAGATTGACAAAGAGCAAGCCTGGAGAACAAGCAATGCAGATAAATTTTATCCATAGGTCTGGAAATACCAAATTACCCAGAAGAGAGAAGCATTGTGTCCTGTACAAGATCTCCTTAAAAACAACATGGAATGGTCTCACACACAGATAGGGCTCCGGGTCATAGATTCTTCATAGCAGTGGCTAAGTGAGACTGTGAAATTTGCTCACAGTCAGTAGTTTTCTTTGATTAAAATCACAGTAGATCCACGTTCCTGTCTAGATCTGCTAATTGGTACAGCACAAAAAGGCCTCAAGTACCATGGAATAAAACACACTCCACAGGTTTTTTTTTTACCTTTGCTGCTTTCAAGTGCACCTCAAAAAGCAAACTTTGGACAGTACACTACACAGTAACAGTCACAAGGATAGAAGCTCCCAATGATTAAATACTGTGGGAGAAACATGACCAGACTGGGGAAAGGGGCTTCCAATAACAGATGTGGAGAAGACAGAAGAAATCACAAGCTCAGCCCTCCTACCCTGTGTTCTCACTCAAAACCAAACTGGAATTCCTTAGAGAGCAGAACACAGCACTCTTGCCATGAGGTTTCAGCACCTTCTTCCACAGACATGCTGCCAGAGCTCCTTGGGAGGTTCTGCACACCTGCAGAGACAGCCAAATAATTCAACCTAAAGCACACATTTGATCATACCCAAATCTAGTCTGGCTTACTCCAGGCAAGGACTAACGGCACATCCAGAGCACATAATGGGATGCTTTGGCCTTAGCCTCTTGGCAGCTGGACAGAACCTTTGCAATTGAACAGAACATCCATGAACACATTTGTGTTTCTAAACGGACAACATGGCCTTAGCTGACAAATTTGGCACAGCTGAAAAAAAAAAAACCAAAAAAAAGCCTGAAACCTCTCCTGTTTACTGTCTTTTGAAATACTGGACTCCAGATCTGTTTTGGTATAGAGGATGTTGTGCTTTCCTCAATTCAGCATGTAGGAAGTAACAACATCAACTTTCCAAACAATGTTTAAAATGGAAATTTAACAGTCAACATACTTCTGCTTCCCAAGGCTGAATCTCTAGACTTTGAAGTGGTGATTACTTTTGCAAAACCTCTTTTTATAGGCTTGCCAACAGATCTCCACATAGATTGCAAATTAACTAGCACAGAAAGCTGCTACTAGGGTCCTCATTAGCACACAGTCATTTCCAGTACTTCTCTTCAGCTTCCTAGATCATTACTTGAGCTCCAAACTAAACCCACCATCATAATTAAGCTCCCTCTTTTAACTTGAGGCCCTATAAAACTGTAGTCTAGTTTATTTCAGCAATCTGTTTGTGCCTTATGTTCTGACTGAAGGACATGTTTGGTTTTTTCTAAGACTTAAGTTATTTGAAATTTGATTTTACAACCCTAAACTCTGCAATACAAAGTGTTTGATTTCATTTTATCCTAGGCTGAGCTTAGCTTTAGCCTTCCTCTGATTTTCCAGATCAAATATGGCAAGATCTCCCCTTCAGGATTATCAGACCCAAGCCAACTGGTATTTGCTAGAGGAAGGAAGAGAAACAAGGATAAACACCAAATTCAGCACCTTTTTCTGTGTAGGGAGTCTCAGTTTCCATCTCTCATTTTCCAGAAAAGGAACACTCAGACTTTTGGATCTCTAATGGGTGTCTGGAACCAAACCCCAAAACACATCATGTGAGTAAAAAAGAACCACCACAAGAAGAGTAGAAATTGTATCAATACCTGCCAAGAGAAGGCATCCTAGTTGTAAGGTAGCAGTTCCAAAGATCACACACAAGTTACTTCAGATCTCACATGAAGCTACTCACTCTCCTGGTGATTGGCAATGCAGTCCTCAGAGCATCAACATTTACTCTGTTACTTCTCAAATTCATTTAGGCTGCTCCTTTAAAAGTTTTTGTCCAGCTCCACAAAAAAGAAAAACAAACCCCAAAGCAGGTAGATTCTGACTGAGACCAATCTGGACACGTTACTATGTGATCTAATCTAGATGATCCTGCTTGGGCAGAGGGGTTGGACTAGATGATCTTTCAAGGTCCCTGCCAACTCCTGACATTCTGTGATACTGAAATGATGCTTCTGGTCACTCAGTGGAAATATTTAACTCTTGAACCCAGCTCATACCAGGGCACTAGCCATAAACCAACACACCATGTAGTCATAAGGTAAAAATAGAAGCTATGTGCAAAGAAAAAAACAGGTATAGCTTTGAAGGCTACAGATGGACTAAGTAAAAGTTTTGCTTCTGCATCACCTCATTTTCGCCTCTTCCCATACTGGAGGTTGCAGATGGAAAGTGAGCTGTGCATTATTACCATGCTCCCTAAGTCAGGATTTTATGCTTTCACAGAGTATCTCAATCAAAGTTGTGCTATAAAATTCAAGCAGTAATGCTCAAAGCCAAGTCAAGTCATAAAATACAAGCTGATTAATTTCCCTCTAATTTGTATGATAATTAAAATTCCAACTTTTAATTCTGTTAATTGTCCTCCCACAAGGAGGTTGATTGGGCTTTGCTAATACATGCTGTGAAAATGCACTTCCCACAGGTCTGTCTTTGTTTCCTTTAAAATGTAATGCTTTTACATAATTATCCCTTAACTTCTATAGATAAATGTAAGCTTATCTCTGGCCTGATTTGACACAAGCCCCTGTGTAACTTGAGCTGTGCCCATAAATCACATGCTGAAAGTCATTAGGTGTTTCATCAGAACACTGAGCCAGTGTGTGGCTCTCTGTGCGTTTAATGAGCAATTAACTTGTAAAAGGCAGAAGGGGGAAAAAATCTAGAGTAAAAATATAATACATAGACATCCTCTCTTGGAAGTGAAATATCTCAGAAACGGACTAGAAAAAGACAATGTTTGGATCCAGCATCCTGCTTTCCTCTCACCTTCTGCTTGCCACAGTCCCAACAAGTCGCATGACAGAGCGGTTGGAGGAGAGGTGAGCAGAGTTAGCACCTGCTCACAACCGCTATGCTCACTGGAAAAGGAGGTTTGACTGGTAAAGCTGCAGTCAACCTAGACAGCTTGCATGTCTCTGGCTGGCTGCAAAATAACCCCATTCTTTACTTAATATATCTGAATGGCCAGTCTTACCAGTCCTTGGTGTGCAATGTGCATTTGTGCTCAGGAAACACCTGCCCTGCTGTCTGCCATGAACAAATACAGTACAGCCACTGCAGACAAGTAAAATCCTCAAGAGCCATTCATGGCCACCATTCAGCTCTGGACACTTACAGAAGTCCACTATACAGCAAACTAAAACATACCAGAAAACAGGCTATCAGCATGGTCTAAAAACTTCTTCTCACTGGCTTCAGTAAATGCTCCAAAGCCATACTGCTACAGGGAAAAAGATCATTACTCTTGAACACGAGAGTATTCAAAAGATTTCAAGACAGACAGCCATACCCTTTTCTTGTATTTCTTCTTGGCTACTACCTTGTCATTATTTTACATTCCATTTAGCACTGACTCACAGAATCACAGAATTGTAGGGGTTGGAAGGGACCTCAAGAGATCGGGTCCAACCCCCCTGACAAAGCAGGTTCCCTAGAGCAGGTCACACAGGTCGGTGTCCAGATTGGTCTGGAATACCTCCAGAGAAGGAGACTCCACAACCCCCCTTGGGCAGCCTGTTCCAGTGCTCCATTACCTTCACCACAAAGAAGTTCTTTCTCACATAGGTATGGAACCTCTTGTGGTCCAACTTGTGACCACTGACCCTTGTCCTGTCCCCACAAGCCACTGAAGAGGTCAGCCATCTCCCTTTGCCTCCCACACTTCAGATATTGATAAACATTGATTAAATCCCCTCTCAGTCTTCTCCAGGCTGAACAGCCTCATCTCACTCAGCCTTTCTTCACAGGGGAGATGCTCCAGGCCCTTCATCATCTTTGCGGCCTCCACTGGACTCTCTCCAGGAGATCCCTGTCTGGTTTGTACTGGGGAGCCCAGAACTGGACACAGGACTCCAGGTGAGGCCTGACCAGGGCAAGGTAGAAGGGGAGGATCACCTCCTTCGACCTGCTGGCCATGCTTCTCTTAATGCACCCCAGGATCCCATTGGCCTTCTTGGCCACCAGGGCACACTGCTGGCTCATGGCCAAGCTGTCATCCACCAGGACCCCCAGGTCCACAACCATAATTTCAGACAGCTAAACAACAGGAGAAGTGTGCAGAACAACAGTACAAAGTGTGCAGAAGAACAGGACAAATGCAAACTGTCAGCAGAGTAATAGGAGGGTATAACACTGGCTAATTACAGAAAAGGATTCATCAAACTGAGCATCCATTTTTTTCAATACCTTATAGAACTAAAAGATAGTAATCACTTCTTTATAGAAATGTTCTGCATAAACAAGGATCAGATGAGGCTAGAAAACCTGTCCTCATTGCAATCTAACAGCTCTGTCTCCGTATCAGCGTTCATGAGACTATTCCTCAGAATAAGAGATGACGACGTGCCTTTCAGCTTTTCATCTCCCATAAATTTCCTCTCTCTGTGCTTCCCCAGGTTATGCCTTTCACTCTATACATGGACCTCAGATCAGGCTCACACCACACCAAAGACGACTCCAAAAGCTCTCTGGATTTCCACTGCCAGGACAGGGACTTGCACTTCACAAGGAGAGGGCACTGCCCGCCCTGTTCCCCAGGCCCCCGGTCACTGCCTACGGCCCCAAGTTCCAAGCTGCACACCTCAAGCAGAGCAGCAGTGAGGGCAGGACTCATGGAAGGGATGAGAGCAGAAGCAAAGCCCTTCCTTCCTGCCAGAGCAGCAGACAGTACGCTCCCTCATTCGTACATATCAGCAACCCCACACCTTATGAAAAATCTGAACACTTTTCAGCTCTGACCTCCTTATCTGGGACTTCTCCATCTTCCATAGCCATTCCTTTAACAACGCAAAAGCTATTAAATCTCACTTTCCCTAGAGAATTGCACTTTCCATACGCTAATTTACCCCTCATTTAACATACTGCGTGGGTCAACAATATCAAGACAATGCAGAAATACAAGAGGGGCAAGGAAGCTCTTGCATTTATTACCCTTTGACTCAAACCAATATAGGAATATGCTAAGTGTGTTACACTAATCATATAGCCCAAACTTTAGCAGATAAGACAAGAAAATCAATTGTAATTTCTTTGGCTGTTTTCTCAATTTTTTCAACCTGTTAGCAGCCATTTCTTTTTAGAGAACGGTCAATGAATATTTAATGTTGGAGCGCACTGCCAATTTTATCTGCCAGCTAATAAAAAAGCTGCTTGGTCATGGGTGTAAGAGAAGAGGTCTATTTTAGCCTGTGTGGCTTGCTGGCTGTAATAAGAAGGATGACAATTTTAAATTGGGAGATTAATGGATAATTTGGAATCACTGTCATTCTGACACAGCCAGTGACCTTTTCAAATTGACAGATAGCTCCATTTCACCCCAACCAGTTACAACAAGAGATTGTTTCAAACAATTGGACCTAAATGCCAGGCTTAAAGGAGACAAGGCATAGGGATGTTGCAAGGCAGTTTCTACGTAAAACAGGCCTCCCACAGACTAATGAAATAGTTAGGAGGACCATCCATCCAGCAGCTTCAATTCTTAGTTTTTAGCTACTGCACTATTAACAAGGTAAAAACAGCCCAAGACCAGGAAGAACAATGGCATTACCTTTTCCAGCAAGGAAGACAGTCCTAGTGAAGCACTGAAACACCCAGTGTTCATTTGCAATTACATTAGGAGACATAAAATGAGTGAAAAAAATTTCTGTGGACATATGTCCCCGTCCTGTAGTATTGGGAAGTACTGCTGCTATAGCAACACAGACACTTAAAAAAAAACACCAACGTTTTTTAAAACCCAGAGAAACCTATTTCTAGTTAGATAAGATTTCCTTGAGTCCTGAAATAATGGACCTTTAGAAGTTAGTTACTGCTAAACACACACAAAAAAGTACTTTATGCAAAGCTGTGAGAGCTATCCTTATGTTCTCTCCTCAAACCTTCCACAGTGCCATTTGTAGTGCACTAAAACTCCACCTTACCACAAGATTCTGGAAGATAAGTCATGTTTATAAACAAGAAAGCCCAAAATGAGTTGTCACTTGAAAAACCTGGCAAGTCATTTTGCATTAAGTACACAGTAAAATCAGAAATTTATTCAAAGTGTGTACTCTCACATTCATTTAGAATGCTATTTTATAAATTGTTTCTGTACACAAGACTTCACTGCAGCTTGCAGAAGTCTGTTAGATGTGGATTATCATTTCCTTTCAGTGATGCATCAGTGGTCACATACCATCATACATAGATTTTTTTGCTAAGAAGAATGGGTGGCATTCTGGGCCAGTCCATCTCCCCAGTGATCACTGCTGGAACATCTACACTCAGCTCCCAAACTTCTCCAGTTTCTTCACACTTACTGTCACAAACAGTTTCTGAGAAGGGTTTAAAAACACTGGAAAATTATTGCCCCCATTCTCAGTGCAATATGCCACAGAGCACAGCTTGTAGGGGGAATCCAAAAGCCTGCCTTGAAACCAAGATGGGGATGCTGCAAAGGAATATACTTGCTTTCCAGCTGATGGAAAACCACGTGCGAGGTGGATGCACACCATCACCCACACTGAAGACATGTTTCTCAGTAACTCCCAAGTCAGTGGTGGTTATCTGTTGCAGCTAATTTCAACTTGTATCCTCAAATCCGGGCGCAAGTCTCCAATGCAGCAGGAGATACAACTTCTAACACCACGCAGCTTACCCAGCATGCCCCAGTAATCCATACTCAGTGCAGCAACGGGACTCACCTGAGATCTTCCAGGTAGGAGCATGGTTTAGATTCATTGAGAAAGTTAAGTAGAACACAATTCTTAGAGAATCCTGCTTGCTACTGCCTGCTAAAATAGACAGCGTGACGTAGTCAAAGTGTTAAAATAGAACAGAATATTCCATCAGGAAGGTACCTACAACAATCACATCTAGTCCCACTGCCTGACTGCTTCTGGGCTGACCCAGTGCAGCCTGTCCCCTGGGCTGCCAGGACACACGGACCTGCTGCCAACCAGCATCGCCAGGTCCTTTTTCACAGGTGCAGAAATAAGCCAAATGATCATCAGAAGGCAAACAAGTAGAAAATATTTCATAGGCAAATAGATGAATATGGGGTAAATGCATCACAACACTGCTATAAATGAGTTACATGTTCGCTAGACACTAAATCTTACAAGTAAAGCAGGCATGAGTAAGTGCAGTAATAATTATGAATAACAGAAATGGGAAAACTCCAAATTTTTGATGAAGTGACAAGCTGTGTAGCACACAGATGAGTCATCAGAAAGTTACACTGGAATTGCGCTGTGCTCGATCTCAAATTAGAGCAAGATATCCCATGGAAGAAGTGCCACAGAAAGCTCTCGAAGCCAAGGCACCTGCCACCACTACTGTCAGATTTAACACAAACCACTGGGCTTCGTCAACACCGATCCCATCCTGCCTGCATGGGACTGACAGGATGGGCCTCAGAACAGGACTGACACAAGACATCTACAGAAGGACAGAAGCAAAACCATGGAGTATTTATATATAATACAATTATTATAAAAATATATGTTATACTGTATTTATATTATATTATATATAATATTATATATAATATAAA
>VXBZ01003664.1:120153-204793 GCA_013399135.1 Heliornis fulica | reverse complement strand
TATAATATAAATTACGTATTATTGCATATAATACAGTACTTGTATTTAAATGACACTTGAGGAAATGCAAGACAGAATTCTGAAATCAGAAACAGTTGAAACCGATGACTTTCTTTTTACTCCACAACTAAAAGCATTACATTTTTTTCAAATGTATACCACCAAACCAAAGAGGTGTATTTGCAGCACTTGAACATTGTGTGACTAGAAGCATTAAATCAAAATCATGAAACTAGAAAATAGGTCATCACAGCAAAACAGCTTTTTTAGAAATAAAATGGATTGAAGTTAGCTGACTGCTAGTAGGTTACAGAATAACACTTTTCTTCTTCCTTTAGTAAAATTCTGCAATTCTTTACTTGCTGTGTTTGGATATGCTCATTACAGCATATCTGAAACTTCAACTGATGTAACACCTGAAATAATCTGGGACCCCAATTACATCATAATTCTGCTGGAAAGCTCTACAGCACAGAGTGACTTGGGGTTCATGATGATTTTTTTCATCTCATGGCACCTGGAAATAATACGGTCTCAAGTAGGCTAGATTACCTGGGAACTTTGATTTGCTGCTGTTCTCAAAATACCCAAATAGGTTTTCAAGAGGATGAATGAATCTTACAGATCAAGAGATTTCACTGACTTACAAAAGAGAAAGGGCAAAACTTAAAAAAAAAAGAACTAATGGAAAACAATAACAAAACACCAACAAAACACCCCACCCCACAAACAGCCAAAAAACCCCACACTAGCAAATATTGGTACCATGGTCTGGGATCTACCAGGCTCCATCATTGCCCAAGTCAATGCTACAGCACAGGGTAAATCTAACTTGTAGGAGTTGCACAGAAACCCACATCCTTACTCATGGGGTGAAAGCCCAAAGTTTTTAAGTATCATAATATTGTTATTGAAGAGTTATTTGATCTTCGATGCTTTGACAAGATCATATAGCAAACTGAATATTTCCTCCTATTTTTGCACAGATCTCACGGATCACTCATATCTTTTAAACTGGGCTGATCTCTTCCAATCCCACTCCCCTCCCCCACACCCCCAAAGTACAAGGTGAACAAGAACAGTTAGGTATTTTGCAAACTCAATGCCTAGAATTTTTAATCGGGCACTCAAAATTAGAGACATCTTGAAAAATTTTACTTTCTTCAAACCCTGTCTGTAAACCAGAGAAAACCAGCACATGATCACATTACCCCTGCCCAATTTAACAATTTAATCTGAAATACTCCTGGGAAAACAGCACTATATAAGCTAGAGAGGGGAAGGTTTACGTTGGATATCAGGGGGAAGTTCTTGATGGAGAGAGTGGTGAGGTGCTGGAACAGGCTGCCCAGAGAGGTAAGAGATGTCCCAACCCTGGAGGTGTTCAAGGCCAGGTTGGATGGGGCCCTGGGCAACCATGTCTACATGCAGGCCTGGAGGTTGGTGGCCCCGGCTGTGGCAGGGGGGCTGGAACTCAATGACCCTTACGGTCCCTTCCAACCCAGACCACTCTGGGATTCTGTGTGATTCCATAACAGTGGATTAATTCTGTATTTTGTCTCCTCAAGTGAGCAGTGAAGAAAGCACTGCAAAAGCTTGGTGTGAAGATGACAAGAATCCCCAATTCTGCAGGAACATTATCACTGTACGGGTGTCCTGGAAAGGACCACGATCAACACTGACTGTTGGATGGGGCAACTTTAAGTGTCACGTCAGCGTACAGCAACGCTCCTCCAGAAGCTCACAGCTGATAGACACATTCTTTTCCTTTCCAGTACTTGACGTCAGGAAAACACCACATGAAACATATCCCACTGCTAACCAAGCTGATGCTTTCACACACTGCACAGACCACTTTGCTCTGACAACACAATTCCTCAGGTAGGAAAAAACCTGCTTTTAAAGACAGATTAAAAAGAGTTAGATGTAAAATTAATTCCACTGAAAAAGCACCTAGGAGAGACTACACATGTATTGAAGTGCAGCAGCATATTTAAAAGGGCAAAACAACAAAAGGAAAAAATAATTTTTTGCTTTTTTGCTAACTTTTGAAAACAGAGAACCATGAGAATTATTTCAGATCTCACTTCTCACAGTATGTTACCAGCATTTTAGCAATGAATTTGAATCCAATCAGTTATCATTGTCCTGGTCCCTTCCAAGGGAAGCCGAAGCAGAATCTACTGATCTTAATGAACGTTCAGTTGTGAAGAATAGCAAAACAATTTAATTCATGGGTAAAAGAACAACATGCTAAGTCTTAAAGCTCAATAAAACATTTTCCTAGAGAATTAAAAAAATTGTTACTACTTCACTTACATGAAAGAACAAAAAAATTAAAACATTTCATAAGGGGTTTTTTGCCTTTGATATTTAAGGGGTATTTTCATTGCCACGCTGAATAAAAGCCACACTCTGGACACTTCTGACAGCATGTTGAATTGCATGTTGACAGAACATAACATTTCTGAATTATAAATCACAAAAAAAGAAGGTTTTCAGCACTTTCGTCTAATATTTTTGCATGACATTCCCAATGTTTCCTACTGGTAAAATCACCATCTATTTAAGGGTCGAGTGTAAGCCTCAAGTTAATGACAAACCAGGAAGGCTTTACTGTTGCAGACACTAACGTTTGGTCTAAACTGTCTCTCAAACTCAGGACACAAGTTCTGGAAAGGTGTTAGAAAAAAATCTCCCTTTTATTTTGAAAAGGCCATAATAAGCCTCCATAAAACTTTCACAGGGTTCACTGGCCAATTTTCAGAGAAAAGCTAAGGCAATAGTAGACAGAGTAGTAAAACGGAGGAGTCCAAGGAAGAGTACTTCTTTTATAAGGCTACTCTCCCCACCCCTCTTAATCCTAAATATTAGCAAGTCCAATGCACCTTTTTCCAGCTGAAAACACAATTCTGACACTCAGTCTGTCATTGAGGATTTATGTTCCTGAATTGTTCAGTGACAGGAATTTTCTTCTTGTATAGAAGCTTCTCATTCAGTTCCTGATCAATCAAAGAAGATGAGGAATTCCTGTAATCCCAGGGCATTGCCTGAGTGCCTGGAGAGGAAATGCTCACTCCTCTAAAGCCTCCATGGTCCAAGAGAGGAAGCAACATGTCCTACAGGCAGCACAGCAGAGAACCCAGCCAAGCACCGGTAAATTCATACCCACTTCCCCTTTGTCACTGCAGGCTTTGTGTAACAGCTCTGCCTCATAATTACAAACTTCCATGGATAATAAGACATGCAAGTGAGCAATTAATTTTGCCATTATATTTACCATTTAATTAGCATTTTATGAGTATTTCTTGTAATAAACCAAGAAACATCTCAAAACAAGCTATGCTTTCATGCGGGATTTGGAAACACAAGCAAATCCCTTGGCATTTGCCATCGCAATCTAAGCACAATGCTGACTGCTCCAGGGTTCCCTCCCGGCCGGGCTGAGCGGCTCTGTGTCCTAGAGTCAAAACCTAAATCAAGCCAGAAGAACATTCGATACTAATTTCAGCTGGCATTTTGCAAGACTTGGGTAAGTCATTTGACCTCTTCATGCCTCACAACCCAGCTTGAAAGATCCTTGGAAAGCCAAGGTTTCAATGTAAAGCAGATGCTTCACGTAAAGAGCTTTCTCCCGGGTAGGTATGCGTGCCCACTAAGTCCTATTCATTCACTGAGACACTATACTGGTGGGAACCAGCCCTGTAAGCTCCAAAGCCCAGGTGCAGGATTTCACATTCCACCACAGTAATTTTTAAGGAATCGCTCTGGCTGGACAGATTTATTAGTTTCAATTAAATGAACTATGATTGCATCAGTTTTTCACGGTAGCTATTACACACGTAAAATAACTCGCCAGCATTTTCAATCAAAACTATGTCCATGCCATCACACAAACTAATTCCTGTTGAACTCAACGGGCTTTACACTCAAAAAACACCTCTTATTTTGGCTGTATTACATTTTTCTCATGAAAGAATTTTTTTATTTTTGTAATGCCAGGACACTGTGCTCACTATTTAAAATATTCAATGGATGTCCTCTTAAAGTAATTTCAGAAGCATGCATCTTCTTGCCTGTTAGAGAGAACACAACCAGCAAAGATGTAAAGGTGTAAACTATATAAAGGGAATAAATTGGAAATGCTCTAAGTCTTAATGCATGTAAAAGTTTTTCAGTTACATGGAAAATGAATAGACAGAACTAAGTGGGTCTACTAAGACTCAATAATGAATTTAGTAGAGGTAAAATCAAATTGGGTGCAATCGCTGGCTGATGCTGTGCGGCCTTTTGCAATGCATAAAGGATCCTCTTCGTATGTAGGACACCTCACCATTTCTTGCTGGAGGGCTTTCCCCAATTCAAAGGGGAAACACAGTCAATGACCGTTATTGGAACAAAGTTTGTAGCAAAAAACCTCTCCCCAGTCGGGGTGGAAACAGGATGGGCATATACCCCATTTAGTTGGAATACACACCAAATCTAGGTGGTAACCAAGAGCCAATTTAGAACCTTGGATATATAAAGAAAAAAACCCAAACCAAAACTCAGTATCAAAAACCCGACAACCAGAAAAAAAGACACCAAAGAGCCATCAATTCAGAGGTAACAAGAGCTGAGCATCTCAACAGCCTTGTTGTTTGCCCTCTACAATCCTAGCAAAACTGCTAATTCCAAGCTCAGAAGAAAGTTTCAACATGTGTTCCAGAGCAAAAGAGCAGTAACAGAAATCTGTCCTCTCAGACAAATCAGACAGAAATCATTACGTTATCCCAGCTCTTTAAAAAAAAAAAAAAAAGTATTTTTAGCACAGGACTTCAAGCCTATTACACTGCCTCTGACAAGGCAGTCACCATTTCTTCCCACCCCAGTTCTAATTATCAGCTGAAGAAGAACTGGAGCTAAATTTATAACTATGCCCACTAGAGAATTCCATTCTGTGACTCATGAGAGATGTCCGCACTCATTCCCCTCTTTGTGAGAAAATAAGTCCAAAAGTAGATGATAGTCTTTTGCCCCAGGAGCCTCATGCCATGCTGATATCAACAGGAAATTCTCCACTAACCTCAAACAAATGTAAAATGCTGAATTTCAGACATAATCCCAGGTTCTGTTGGATGTTTGGGATGGGCTAGATAGAGAAGAGAAAGGACTTGGGGGACCGTCAGCGGAGTTTTCAACACAAATGCATACAGCCCCCAAAAGAGTTTCTCCATAAAACGTCTCTGTTATTTCTTTTTTCTTAAGCAGCATGATGTTAAGCAGATGGGGAGGGTGGACAGGTCACTGTGTGTTTCCAGCAGCAAGAAAGATTCTGCTGCTGATAATAGCTATCACCTACAGGCAACAAAGCCTCACAGAAATGTTCCTGTTTTATGTAACCCAAATGGGCATTCCTAGTTTTTTGCTTAACTTCTGAAATTTCTTATAGACAGCTCTTAGACAACACTCCCAACAAGGCAAACACATCCTGTCTCAAAAGTGACAGGGCCTTCCTTTCATTAAAGCCATACTTACCTTTTGCTTTGATAACCATCTCTCAGTTAAAACAATACCAGAATAGGTGTTTTAATCTCAAAAAAAAAAAAAAGCTAAAGTTCTCAACCTTTTGAACACACACCACCACCAATGCAGCAAGACCTGAGCACAAGTTGCCTGTTGGTAGGGACATGCAGCTTGCTCCCACCCTAGGTATCATGCCTACTTCAGCAGAGGCACAGACACTTCTTGGGGTGGTCTGCAGCCTAAGACAAAGGTTTGGAACATCTTTGGAGCTGGAATCTCTAAAGGAGGAGAAAAACGTTTGGGGTCTTTTTGTTTGTTCGTTTAATCAACCTTTTTCAGCACCTCAGGAAGAATGACATTAATCACAAATTTTAATATCAAATAAGAAACAAACTGTGTAGGAATAGGAAATATAGGAAACCGAGGTGGATGTGCATACCTGACATCTTCCACTTGTTATCCAGGGGGAACAAAGAATGACACCATTTCAGACAGTACAGAACAGTGTACACTCAGTTTTTGAACAGCTATTACAGAACAGTCTGAAAGAAACACTACTGTATTTGGACACATGGACAAAAATTCAATATCACAATCTTAAGCCATGTGCACCAGAATAACATCTGAATATGATTAAATAGAGCTAAAGTGCAGAGAGCTGACTTATTTCAGCTCAAGAAATCATCAGGTCCTCTGAAGCTACAAGACACAGATATCACCTACTAGAAAAAAATGCACCTAATTTAGTAGTAATATATTTTGAGGGTGTGCTTTCCTATGCCATTGTATGCAGCTACAGAAACACAGTAACAGCTCTGAACACATAGGCTACACTGGAATAGACGAATGACAGGAGAGGCCAATTAGAAGCACCTCAGTGTTCCTGTTGACTTGAAAGCCTGGGTCTAGAGGAAGAAGTATGATCATCTCTCGCTCCAAGAGATATCTGTAATGTCCCAGTGCAAGAAAAAACAGTGGTGGAGACAGCAGAAACAACAGTGAGCTGCACCTGAATTCAGGAGGGGGGAACAGCTCATTTAGGTTAAAGGATTTTTGCTGCAGGGTAGGGAGGATGCGTTTAGTCTGTATGCAGGGAGCATGTAGTCACAATTCCTTATTCTTTCATCCTTACATTGACAGGGAATACAAGCAATACTGGAATGCCCAGCCTTTTTGCCTTCTGTTCAGAAACCATCCCAGACCACTGCTCTGGGTCAACTTGTCAGGGCTTAAGCAAGACACAGACCACTGGGCTGTTCCAAATTGCTTTTGTTTAAAGTCAGATTCTGCACTTCTCAGCTGCCTAAAATTAACATGTCAAAATTTTAAAGATGCAGTAATTGACTATTTGTTATTTGCTGCAGAAGTATGTAACAATAAATGAGCCTCAGCCTAACTAAAATGCATTTTAGAATCCCAGAATCCCAGACTGGTCTGGGTTGGAAGGGACCCCAAGGATCATCGAGTTCCAACCCCCCTGCCACAGGCAGGGCCACAATCCTCCAGGCCTGCATGTAGACAAGGTTGCCCAGGGCCCCATCCAACCTGGTTTTGAACACCTCCAGGGTTGGGGCATCCCCCACCTCTCTGGGCAGCCTGTTCCAGCACCTCACCACTCTCTCTGTGAAGAGCTTCCCCCAGTATCTAATCTAACCCTTCCCTCCGCCAGCTTCAACCCATCCACCTTGTCCTACCATTATCTACCACTATAAAAAGTTGATTGCCCTCCTGCTTTACACTCCCTTTAAGTACTGGAGTGAGAATTAATTTAATAAAGCACTGGTGAGGAAACTTCGATGTACTTCACAGAGAAGAAGCAAATGTCTGTGTTGGTAAGCAGCACTGTGGTCAAATGAACCCTGCCTTTGGGGATCATTTTTTGGGGCATCTGCCAGCAGGAAACACAGGCTCAGGGAAAGCACAAGTCCTGTGGCTGGGGAAGTGTAGAAACTGAAAAAATACTTTAAAGTGCCCCAGTAACAGGGCTGCTCTTCAGTATCGTTACCTATTCTCTGTATTTATTTGCATCTGTAATACGCTACAAAATGTCTGCAAAACAGCATAAGAAGAGATAAGCTATGATTCCTACTGGAGAACCTCTCTTCCCACAGCACAGAACACAATCTTGATATGGTGGGCTTGGACATGACAGCCCTTGACACAGTTCCAGGGCTGGTGACAGATTATCCTACCCAAGAAACTCAATACATTACTCAGAAAATTGGACACTCCTTGTTTCTCCCCTTAGTATCTCATGTCTTTAGGTAGGAGTCTGTGTCATGGGATTCTCAAACGATCTGTGATCTACTGCCACACAAACACACATACACCTTCCATTCTCTACCTACCTTCATTTAGTTGGATCATCTCTTTAGCAGATGAAGTATGACGTGTTATGACATACTTGCCTAAGGGTGAGTAACAATCTGTCAATACAGCATCTTACCAGAATGCTGAAGCACTTTGTTGCACTCATATTGTAATACGTATATTTTCAGTGCCAAATTAGGATATGGATTTTAGGTCTATCAAATAATGGGATATGTTGGATCCTAGAAATAGCTCCTGCATTGATTTCTTGGCATAGCAAATATCTCTCAGTTTGAGAAAGTCCCAGAAGGTAAGAAAAAGGTGCTTTACTTCCCCCACAGTTTGTACTTTAAGAATAACATACTAAAATTCATTGCTCCAGATTTCCATTGATTCCTTCAGTCAAAAAGTAAAGCCTAAACCATGTGCTGCCACCAACCTTATCCTTTAGTCTTCCAGGAAAGATTTACTGGATTATTTTCTCATTCTGTCCTACCACTGTTGATACCATCACAGAAATCAGTAAAAGAGTGCATGTGACACATCAAACTATCTCTTTCCTTTTCGGGATTAGGTGCCCTTAAAATCTGACGTTTTTCACTACTGGAAACACATCATGTTCCAGTTGAGCCCAATTAAATGCTTCATAAACATACTGAAGATTGATGGAGATCCAGTACTAACAAAGTCTAAAAGAACAAATAAATGGTCTCTATATTTGGATGGAAAAAAATTCTCAGTACTTGAACTATCATTCCTGGTATCATTCATTCTCAGATATTTTATATTACAGTGTATTCCCTTACCAAATACATATATTTTTAGATACTTAGCCACACATCAGAGCAGTAACCTCATCTCAGTTCCTCTGAATAAGAAAATAAAGTGTTCAACTCAAAAGAATGCTTTTGCCTCCCTCATTTCCTATTTGGCAGAGATGATGCCCACCAAAACCATCTTTCCATTAATTTTACTGACTCAATATATCTGGAGGCTTCTCACTACTTGAAATATTAGATTCAGAGAAGCACATGGCTGTAAAACTCAGAAAAAATAATATTACAGAATGGACTACCAGCTGAACTGAGGGTCTGAGTCTGATATGAGCAAAATGGAACAATATAAATTAACCCAAATAATTTAATTCAAGACTGTTTACCTGTATTTGTGCAGGATGAAGTAGCTATGCTTTCTATGCTGCTCTGAACTCTGTAACCTACAGTGTCTCTGGTTTCACATTTTCCCACACCCAGATGGCAAAAATCTCTCTAATTTGCAAACTAAAAGCTAAGAGTGATGCACTTCAGCCCGCTTTCTGCCATATGTTTCACTTTCACAAGATCGGTCTCCTGTTCAGAGTCTGTGTGTGGGGCTTGCTATTCTTAGCACTTCTGCCTGATGAAAAGGTTGTTTTCTGTTGAGTTCTAGCAGAAAGATCACAAAAGCTCCACAACTGTCAGATTACAAGCTCTGCAGCAGGCACTGCTCTGATGGCTTTTAGCTCTGTGTAGCTCAAAAGCGCAGCTCAGGCTGCGAGCGCACATGCTGCACTGACCCAGGGCCTCACGTATGCACTGAAATGAGCTCTTCTCCTTGGCAACAATAAGTCTAGCAAAAAAGTCACAGCATCTTATAAACAGATTGTTCTACTATTGCAGCACTCACCAAGAACCAACAAATTGCGGCCCAGATTGACACAACCAGGCATATCACATTTTAAAACCAAATACCCAGCACCTCTTTAAAAGTATGTATCACTTACACAATCCACACCCCACCTCAGCCATTTCACAGCACTCTGACCCTCAAAAGTCCATCCAGCTGAGAATGTAAATGATGTCCTGAAGCCAGTGGCAGGGTGACAGGACAACTTTAAGCCTGCACTGCCAACAAGAAAATATGAATTTACATATTTTTAAGCAGACTTAATTGCTATATTTGATCTCTATTCATATAGACTTCTGTATTCAAGTATTTAATTAATATCCAAATTGAAAAAAGGGAGTAATATAAAAAAATAGTATAAAAGAATAAGGATCAATTGTTCACAGCCTCTCCGGGGCAAAAGAAGGGGTCATCAAATGAAGCAACACACTGCAAGTCAAGATAAGCAAGTGAGGGGAATAGTCAGACAACCTGCAATCCATCTTAGGTTAAATTACATTAGTCCCACCTATCTCAACCATTCATTTCTGGGCTTTCATCTAATTGCACTAGTGCCAGACCATCAAGTTAATTAAGGTTAGAAGCACTTCACTTCCAGGTGGATGTGATGAAACCACATTGAAATGTCTTAGAGGATCAGCCTTCTGTTCATGAGGACAATTCTCCTTGGCCAGAAGAATCTCTACCCTCAAAGTTAATACCTTCCCAGTCCCCAAAGTATTAAAGACTTTCCCTTTCTACCACTCAGTATGCCTTTCTTTCACAAAACATACTCATAAATTACAATTATATACTGTAACTCATGACTCCGTGACATTAGATACTTTTTCAGCTTCTAAGAATTTCCAAAGCAGTTAATTTCCCAGCTCCTCATCACATTTGCTTTGATTAGTTAGACCTACAATTTAGGAGCAGCACTCAGAATCTCCATCCCACCATGCCTCTCAGTTCAGATACTTTTCTGTTCTACGGTATTATGCCCATAAAATTTTGAGAAAAAAAAAAACAAAACTGAAAACCGCGCAGAGCTGCCAAGTTTCCTTCTCACGTTACTAAGTCAACTCCAAATTTCTGTCCTCCATCATAGCCAGCTCTTAACATCACTGATGATATGTTTCTCTCCTCTTCTCCCTCCGGCTGTTGAAAGTAGGTTTCAGATTATTTTCCCTATAGAGGTGTTAGCTGTAGAAGAAAACACAATTGAAACTTTTCATCCCAAATTTGTAAGTACTGGAGACAATGTGGTAGAAAAGTACACTTCAAATAAGGTCAAGAGATTCCTTGCATTTCACTTCAGATTACCCTTTGCATCTTCAGGTTCATTTTACAGCTCGCTTCAATGCATTCTGCAGTTGCAAAACACACCCGTGCAACTGCTAGATTGTAGAGGCTAAAAATCCAGCTACACATGTTAAGACCCAGGTGTCAAGACAAATTTAGTAGTACAGCAACTATTGGAACTGATGGAGTTGCTCACTGAAACACTGCAATGAAACTGAGGTCAAATTTTAGGCACAAATTAAGACAATGCAGAAGCTAAAACCACTCAAGAGGAAAGTTTTCCATGGCTTTGGCTTCACTGCCACAGAGCTGTGACCCTTTTGATGTTGTCAGTGCTTGAGAATGTCAGGAGAAGACTCATTACGGAGCAATCAGCATGGAATTCAGTGACCTCTGACACAAGTGGATCAGACTAGACAATCTGATTACGTCTTCTGTGAACCTTCTAAGAGAGATGGATTAGGTCCTTCAATGAAAGGGAGTTGGCAAGGTCCCTCCACTGCTCCTACACCAGAGGTCTCACCATCAGTGCTTCACAGAGAGAAATGAAAGTCAACCTTGTTTCCAGTTGTCTCTTAAAGTTGCCAATATTATTTTCTTCTTGAACAGTAAGGACCAGAAAAAAGCTGGGACTTTTTCTTCTTTATAATTCTGCTGGAACCAAGGAGCTGAGAAGCTGAAGAAGTAGGAATTTGATTTACTTGGAATTTGGGCATGAATCCACAAAAGTGGTTTACCCAACTTGTCGGAGTGCCCTTGAATTAGAGGGAACCTGTGACAGGAGTGCTTCAAGCTATTCAGGCTTGTGCCCTAATCCCACACAGCCAGGAACAAGATGCACATGCGTTTTGCTTCTCAATTAATAGATGGTGCTAGCGATCCTCAGTTCTCCTATCATTAAGTTTTATCTGCCACAGAGAAGTTTCTATACGCAGCCCTATTTTTATTGTAAGCAATATACAAGTCTCCTGCCGAATGGAAATGGTGGAACATTTGCTACATTTGGCAAATGGGAGAAGTGTGACTACACAGATACCGTTTCATGAACATTCAAAGCAGAAAAGAGGCCAGAGCACTAAAACATTCAAAGGACAATGAAGTGTGAAAGACCTACAGAGCAGAAGCTGTGAATTATGACAGCCACCTAGTTTTAAAACACTCATGAAAGAATTGCCCGAGTACTCAAGGATTTTCTAAAAATTAGAGCTCAGTGGAACAAAATAGTCTGTATTTATATAGGACAGAATAATTGTCCTGTTCCCCTTAGGTCTGCTCCTTTTCAGAAAAAAACACCAAAGAGAAAACTAGTGGAGTCAGGCTGCTCTACACCTATAAATCCAACTCTGCACACAGCAGTTACCTGCAGATGACAGGGGACATGTCATCAGGCAGTGGGCCTCAAAGAGCTCCTCCAGGCAGAGGAAAGAATCTGCTGCTACATGAAAACAAAGCTTACAGTGCTTCAACAAGGAAGCCCACAACAGAGGATGGATTCACTTCCATCCCAGGAAAGGTGATGGAATGACTTGACCTTGGTGCTGGCGCCAGGCACATCAAGGATAAGAGGGTTGTTAGGAGCAGTCAGAATCACAGAATGGTGGGAGTTGGAAGGGACCTCAAAAGATCATCTAGTCCAACCCCCTACCCAAGCAGGATCACCTCAAATCAGAGGAACATGTCCAGATTGGTCTTGAATGTCTCCAGAGAAGGAGACTCCACAACCTCCCTGGGCAGCCTGTCCCAGGGCTCTGTCAACCTCACAGGGAAATAGTTTCTCCTTACATTCAGATGAAACTTCCTCTGCTCCAGCTCGGACCCATTGCCCCTTGTCCTGTCACTGAGAAGAGCCTGGCTCCATCCTCCTGACACTCCTCCTTTACATATTTATAAACATTAATGAGGTCACCCCTCAGTCTCCTCCAAGCTAAAGAGACCTCAGCTCCCTCAGCCTGTCCTCAGAAGGAAGGTGTTCCTCTCCCTCAATCACCTTGGTGGCCCTGCGATGGACCCTTCCCAGTTCTATGTCCTTCCTGAACGGAGGGGCTCAGTGATACTGTGATTCCACCACATCTAACGGAGCAGCTCAGATCTGACAGTGCACCTTCTCTGGAAATGGCTGAAGGCAATCAATAACAGATGTATGGACAACAGGCAATTACATGGTCCCCAAGATCTCATTTTAGACTGCTTAGAAGGATTGGTAGTCAACAAGCCTACTTCTCCCATCCAGGCAATTCTAAGGATGAGTATCCATTTAACAGTGCACATAATGAGGCAACACATTTCATAGCATGGACAACTTGCACCATTTTTCCCCAGTGATCAAGTGAAATGTGCATGAATAGCCTTGTTTCTTTTGGTAGCAAAAGGGAAAACTCTGCTAACTAGATTCAAAAGGTAGCCAGGCTGGCTGTGCCTATGCTGGCCCACTTTGCCAAGTGCTGTCAGGAGCTAGCCACCCCGATGCTGCGAGTCACCACCAGCCAGCTGATCTCAAGAGGAAGCTGTTAAGGTCTGTGGCAAGCCACAGGATTTTATCAGCATGAGTCCAGCTGTTCTTGCTTCACCAGCTCAGACTACCTGTGAGTAGCCTACCTCCCAACCGCAGGCCCAGCAGGAATCAAATCAGGCCTCTGACTTACTGACCCACCTGCCTACCCTCTTCAGACAGCTCTTAAGAGTGATGCTCCTACCCATGCCTAGCTCCTGAGCAGCCCTGAGGTACCCAATGCTAAGAGCAGCTCAGCCTGTTCCACATCAGCTCTGGTGCAAGCTGACTGGACAAGGAGTTGGCAACCAGCCCCAGAGATCCACATCCAAACCCAAGTTCAAAGTATGGCTTGGACTCTGCCCTCTAAAATATTTTCCTGTATCAGTTTGTGCCAAGAAAACAAGTGAGCAAATGGAGAAAGGCAAACAGTGGAGGCACTGGTTACACGTCTATTTCCAATATCCTTAATGTGCTTGGTGACATCATCCATCACAGCCAGATGTTACAGACTTAAGCTGAACAAATTAAAAGCCTGCTTTTTGCTCCAGGCATATTTTGCTTTGTAGTGCATCTCATTAGTGTGGTTTCCTTTAATGGCTCATTTAGGTTTTGGACTGAAAATTAGAAGTTAAACAACAGCTAATTTAAGCAAACATTTCTGTGCAGCCACTTGCTGGCACCTCAGAAATCAAGGGGCTTAGGAAGGGCAGGGAAATAAGGGCTTTCTGTTTATCAACCTCACTACAGGTTTTTTTTTTTTTGATGCTAAAATGTTTAGGTTCTAAATACTGCAAAGGGAATATTTATTTTCTTAAGAAATACTTCCATGAGAATTTAGAGGTCTGAAGTTGATATATCTACCCTCAGTGGCCAATTTTAATTGGGAATATCCCTTTAAAAACAAAGGGCCCGAGCTCCAAAGAGGTGCTTTGATTGAGAAAACAAATTTGGTTTTGAGAAGTTCAGTTGCCTGGAACCTGACATCTTGAAAGCAGAGCTTTCCCCAAGAGAATGAATTTCCAAAGAAACTGCAGGAAAGGCCAACAGGGTGTGGAGAGGAAATCGTAAGAACTGGAAGGCAATCTACATGAGAGAATCAAGTCTTAAGACTATAAAACAATGTCTAATGTAAAAAAAAAATCTCAGTGAAGCTAATGAGCCTTAAATGGAAGATGCAGAAAATGTTAAATGTTTGAGTTAAACAGTGGATCAGACAAAGCTCTCACCTTTCTGGCTTCATTATAAGTACCAGACAGGCATTTGCAATTACATTCCACATAGTGTTTTACATTACAGACACGTGATCCTACATCCTAAAGATGCTCCAGCGGACTTAAGTGTTTAATGCTGCTGAACTTGTCTCCATATGCTGCCATTGCAGAAACATTTATCTCCCCACCAGTTTAAGTGATACAAGGAGCAATTTTAGAGGGGAGCATCCAACAGTAAACCTCTTAAACACAAGTAATTCCAAGTTCCTTATACCGTCCAGGAAATTCCACAATACCACTGAAATCCAGTTCAAGGCTGATGCTCTGGAAGAGAAATTAAAAACAAACAGCTAATTGCACGGAGAGATGATGTTTTCCAATCCATGGCTTCCTTAAGCAATTAAAATTGCTTGAACTCCTCCCTGCAGAAAGACACATGGCAACAAATGTTTTCGTATTGCTGCAAAATCCTGGAGTATCTCTCACTGGCCGCAGAAGATGCTGCTCATTTCAGCGTGCATCACAACATTTTTCATATGCCTTCATTTATCAAAATCAAGAAGACCCTAGGGCCACAGCTAGGGTCTCCTTCCCCTGCCTCACAAATCTATCTTGGTGAAAAGCAATTACTCACTTCAGCAGAAAACTCCTTCAAAGAAACATTCCTGCAACTGAAATACCACTTGCACAATCTCCCACTTCTTCAAAAAAAAGGCTCAAACATGCATCAGATTCCAAGTCACAGAGAGGAACAGCAAAGATGAAGCCAAAAGCCTTTAAATGCTGACTACCTTTAAGGCAAAGGTATTGCAGATAGAAGGGGTGTATTTACAAAGGCTTTGACACAATATCAGTGTGGTATTGATGGAACCTCCTCCCACCCACTGCATGCCTAGAAGCACCATGGATTGTTCTGTAATAGGCTAACAGGGTGCTATTGAATTTCAGGGCTGAGTTACTCCTGAGTTGCCAGAGAGTCCTCTCAGAAACCAAACGTGCATCAAGCCCGAGCTGGCATCAAACCACATAACTTCACTAGGGGGAGGGGAACGCAGGCAGCCCAGCCAAGGAGCTGGGCCTGTTAAAGTATCAGGGTCACACCCTGAACTCAGGAACTGATCTCCAATACATACTCCTTTGTGACATTTCAGAGATGGCTCCTTCAGGTCCGATGTAGGTAGCACAGACCACACTCTGCAAGGTTCTCTCAAACCTCCATCTGAAGCTGCAGAGGGTATTTCTATGCACAATCTGAGAAGATCCAGAGGGCCAGACACTACTGAAATGAATAAACTAAGTTTAACTCACTTTTTGTCCAAATTTACTCTGCTATGCTCAAAGGAAAATAAGTAGAGCTTGCCAAGATTTTTTCCATAATGCATTTGCTTTAACAATCCATAGTTTGATATCTAAACTATTTATACATTTGGACTGAACACAAAGAGTTCGAGGAAAAACAAAAAATAAAAACATTAAACATCTGAACTATTAGTAGAACATAGTGGATATTTTTCCCAAAGCTGTTTATACCTTAAAAGTATGAGGAAATGCTTTAATTTCCAAATATTTCTTTAATCTCTGAATGGTTTTGGATTAACTAGAAAGGACCATCCGCCAGTTTGATAGACAAATAGCAACAAAAACCCTGGTACTTCTTTAGAGACTGTGGATTAGCGAAGACAGATCCTGTACAGCACTTTGTAATTTTTGGAAACACATTATAAGCAAAGCTGCAAGAGAGCTACCTACCAGTAAAGCCATAACCAGAGCTAGCAGCCTGTCCACCACCGCTGTGCCAGACTGGGAGGCTATTTTCACAAGGCCCTACAAAGTTCTTACTCGTAACATTTGGGTAATGAGCAGGAGACATCACTGCACTGAAGCAGACTCTAAGGAATCCCTACTTCTTGGATGGGCATGTTTTGCAACAAGTATCTCATCACAGAATGATTTGGGGTTTTTTTCCTGTGGCTGCAACAGCAGTACTGCACTGAGGTCACTTTCTAAAGGTACTGACAGAGTAATTCAAAAGGCTCAAAGGAAATAGGTGGTGGAAATAGAGACTGAGAATTGATTTAGGAGTTTTGTTGGTTTTGTGGTTTAGAAAAGTATTCAGAGGTTTCAGGCAGAGCATCTATTTGACTGAAACATGTAAGTTAAACACTGTAAACCTAGTTATTGTGGTGAACACACAAATCCTCTTTAAAACGTACTCCTGTAACTAGAATAGTCTTGAGACATAAGCAGTGTGTTCCTTCCCCAAAGGCTGATTTACTATGAGTATCATTTGCATAAAAGATTCTCCCTAAAACTTTATCATCTTTAAGTTTGAGGCACGCCTCTACTCAAGGTTGCTACTTGAAAAAAAAAGAAATCAGGTCAAATTATTCACAAGTTTGAATTAAATTTATCGCTGTGTTTACCATGGGATTTAATTGTGAAGTTCCCATTAACAGCAACGTGAGCTGTGTGGATAGCACATCACCGAGAATTTATCCTCTACTGTATCAGCAGAGATGCTGGAAAATATCACTGTGTGTAGCAGGTTGGAAACCTGTATCCACACATGGAACTATTTACAACTCTTAAAAAAGCTTTTAACCTTGGTTTCACTGAACAGAAGGAAGACCACAACTTCATGCACAATCAAGAAGATGGACCTATTAACAGTAAGGAGCTGAGTTTACTTTTTAGAAAGATCCTTTCTGTTTGCTGTTCACAGACTGCTCTAAGAACACATCCCCAGTCAATTCCCAGTCTGACTGCCTTCTAAAGCCAGTTACATTAGATGTTCAGACTTAGTCAGTCAAGCAGACAGCACCACTGTCCCTGTAGCTCTTCCAGCTCCTAATCAAAACGATTCTACTGTTCTTCATTTAGATACAGAAGAGAAATATCTGATTTCTACAAAACCACAGAGAAACCTCAGCAGCTGTTAGTGTCTAGATGAGTAAAACCTAATTGGAAGGTAGGTGCTGATCCCAACTCATTAGTAGAACCTGCACAAATACTGTGGATGACTGCCTGCCATCCTCTTGGTGCACGCACACCATTAAAGAAACACTTTCTGAAGACAAAAGATAACAGAGGGCGCTCACATTGGGATCAAGGTTCCAGATAATCTTCAAATTAGAGGTTTTTGGGTGCAGTCAAGGCCAGCTGGCACCCATCTGAGTGATAATCTAAACATAATCCAAACACTGGCAAACTAAATACAGAATTAATTGTGGCACCGAGGGACTACAGAGAGGAACAGAGAATACTGGACTCTTAATTAGTGAATTTCATTACCCGGGAAACAGGGTAACTATTCCTTAATTTTATCACCTTCAGTTCTGCTTTGGACAGACAGTTTTGTAGAACTGGTGCTGTATCTCAAATTAAGTCTCTGAAATTTGGCATGCAGCAGCAACCTTATCTGAAAAGCCTAAAAAATTGATAACTTGGTAAACTATCCAAATCTTTCAGTTCTTCAAAGTATCAATTTCTCAGAACAGGCCACCTCACAAGATGCAGCCATGCTTCAAAGTGCTACATAATGAAAGAACAGTCACGTTCTTAGAGTGCTTTACCTTTTTTTATTACCAGCTCCATATTAGATAGCAATAGAAACAGCAGGCAAAAGCAGAAACTTAAATGAAAATCTATGAAGATTCAGATTTTATTAATATCAGTTTTAGACTTACCACAACTGGTTTACCCAGGCCTAATGCAACCCAGTTACTCTATTATGAAGTTCCTCAGTTTTCTGCAAATGAAATTCCCTGCATCTGCAAATAAAAAAAGGCTGCTCTTCATGCATGCCAGTTATTGAGAGAAGCCTGCTGCTTAATAAGAAACAATGCAAAAATACACCAGAACAGTCTTGCAACAAAACTTAACATTTAAAATAAACTCATACTGAATTCATGTCAACTATGACTTGTGACAATCTCAGTTTTTTGATGAGCACATTGCAGTGATGCATTAATTTTCCTTCTTCCATTTGAAACTGAACCTGAGCCCTCCCATTTCAGATGCCTCATTGCATACTGCACTGGGAGTTACTGTACTCTCATACCACCCTCTCACAATAGCGGGGATTTTAAACAGAAACTGTGCTCCCCCAAACTCAGCAACATATGGTACATCCAAGTCTCTTGGGCATCCATGTGGCAAACACACCACCAAATGATCTCCAGGGCAGCCCGCTCCAGTGTTCCATCACTCTCACCATGAAGTTCTTACATCAGTGAGGGACCTCCTGGGGTCCAACTTGTGACCATTGCCCCTTGTCCTATCCCCACAGACCACTGAGAAGAGGTCGGCCATCTCCCTTTGTCTCCCACACTTCAGATATTGATGAACATTGATGAGATCCCCTCTCAATCTTTTGTCAGGGCTGAACAGCCCCAGCTCACTCAGCCTTTCCTCACAGGGGAGATGCTCCAGGCCCTTCATCATCTTTGTGACCTCTGCTGGACTCTTTCCCTGTCTGCTTTGTACTGGGGAGCCCAGAACTGGACACAGGACTCGAGGTAAGGTCTGACCAGGGCAGAGTAGAGGGGGAGGATCACATTTGACAGCATCACATTCACCTGTAAGTGAAAACCTAGAAGTTTTAGTCTGAACTAACCCATCTGCAAACTTGAATGCAAGGCAGAATCTGGAGAGTGGATTAAGCGCCATACAAACGTAGTTAGAAAGTCACTCTCCCAAAGTTCACTGTCTTTAAAACAAACAAACAAAGTTTAGTTTCTCATAAATCTGCAATTACACTTTCAAAGGCAAGGATTACGAGCATAAAGAGTCCAAGATTTGTCCTAGGCTACAAGAAGTTTTAGAACAGAGCCAAAAAAACAAGCCTCCCGAGACCTAATTCACTACTGAATTACCACGAAACATGTTGGTAAGATACAAAAATATGTATTTTTAAAAACATTTCAGACTACTTCTATGAGCTTCAAACAAAAAGACACAGTGAATATGCTTCCTGGTATGCCCCCTCCCACTTTTTTCCCCACAGTTTCTTAAATTCTAAGATTACTCAATTTAAGCATTGCTCATTGTTTTAAAAGAAAGCAAGCTTTGCCACAGGAAGTATTCTCAGGACTCACACACTTTTCCAACTAGACTTTACAAGTTAGTTTCTAAAGTCCCCAAGGCATAAATATGGAAATAAAAGTCACTTTAAGCAAACAACAAATGTGCTGTAAAATTAACATGGCCTTTGCAATGATTACACTGATACAATAAAGAAAATGCCATCACCAGATTCATCCCCTTAAACTGATAAAACAGCCCACAGCTCCCAATAGGCAAGTTGAGAATTCACATCCCATCTCCAAAACCCATGTCGATCCCTTCAACTTCACTTAATGAGATTCCATACTGTGCTGGTTTTGGCTGGCATAGAGTTCATTTTCTTCATAGGTGCCAGTATGGGGCTGAATTTTGGATTTGAACTGATAACAGTGTTGATAACACAGAAATGTTTCCATTATCACTGAGTGGTGCTCACACAGAGCCAAGGGCTTTTCTGCGTCTCACCCCACCAGTGCATAGCTGGGGGTGCATGGAAAAGGCAAGGAAGAATGAGATCCTGCCTTGGTCTCTTGTATTACCATGCTGGGCAACAGCAATTTGAAAGCTAGTTCGACTCAGATCACAGTCCATCCTGTCAGCAGCTTGTTTAGCATCTTCCCTTACATACAGGACTTCTGAGAGCTCACAGCCTTTCATTCTCCATTGCGCTCTCTAGCTGAAGGATGGATCACCCCTAAGAGACAGGTCACTGCTCAAGGCCTGTGTAAGAAGCCAGGAGTATCAGAACTGGACAGAGAAATCAGCCAGGCTTCAGAAAGGTATTTGCTCAGGGTTCTCTGATGTATCAGGATGCGTTCCTGTGTGATTTAATCTAGGTGATCCTGCTCAGGCAGAGGGGTTGGACTAGATGATCTTTCAAGGTCCCTGCCAACTCCTGACATTCCACAGAATTCACCTTTCCTACACCAAGTGACTTACATGTAACCATACATAATTTACACAGAGCGATGCCCTTTACCACAAGACTTCACAAACAGTAAGTGTATCAAAGTGTTTAAAACTATGTAATCCAGAAACAGCTTAAAGTATAAGAAGCCTTTTTTGTCATTGTCTTGAATCTCCTTCCATCACTGGAACCAAGAAAAACTTGAAGTATCTATACTAACCTTGCATATGACTACACAAAGGAAGTTGTGTCCAGGAAGGACTGCAAGACAGCAAGGATTATTCTGAAAAATACATTGTGCTCAATGCTCATTTTTCCCCCATTTCTCATTTAAGCATTTGTGCAATCAGTGACAGCACCAGAGCTCTTGCTAAACAGGAGCGACTTGCTCTTCAAACCTGACCAAGTCAACAGGCCAGTGAGCTAAAGAGAGGTTGTAAAGAAACACAGCGCTCCACACACACACTGCCCCAACCATTGGTTAAGAAGAGTTTTTAAAATGCAAATTAGATCTCCAGATAGTAACAAATCATTACAAGTAGAAAACCTTTCAGCCCAGTACTTTAATTTGAAGATGACATATAGTTTAATGTTGGTGCTATAAAACATCAGTGCTGTTTTTAACTTGCCGTTCTGCTTTCCCATCAGATTTACTGCAAGAGAATTGAACCAGGGTTATAAAGAGCATGAGTAGTTATAGAAATTCTATTTGATCCTGGAAATAGTTTCAGAATGGACAATTAAACCCATTTTTCCAGCAACTTAGATAGTCTCAGCAGTCAGTGTTGTAATTTGTTGCAAAGCCTACCACACATGAAATATCATGGCTATCAGCTTCTAGCTTTTTAATGGTGTGATGCCGACCACAAGAGCTCTTTAATAAAGCAAAGCATTAAAAAGCAGAAGAGAGAACATTTTTCATCTTCATTTTTCAAAACTGAAAAGTCCTCAGACTCTTGAGATCAGAGGCAGCACTAAGGACTTTTGTATTAATTGTGTATGCTACACAATTTGAATGTTCCTGCAGAAAAACACTAATCTCAGAGCGACACCAGTAAAAGCATGCCTTAATGACACCAAGGAGAACTGCCTACAGATCAAACAGGACTTTAAGAAGTCTTCTTCTGTGGTTTAGGCATGTCAATGGGACAGAAAAATCTGAAAGTTGGGTTTTTTTTAAATCTGGAAAGAGCATTTTGTATCCTCATGACATAACCTCTGCTCTCTTAATGAGAGGTTATATTTCTTCTACTCCATACTTCCTCTACCTGCAGTAAACTCAAGACATACAGCAAATTTCTGTACAGCATCCAGCAGACAGCTCCTGACCTCAGTTCTCATGTCTACATTCTATAACAATGCAAAATAGGAAGCCATTTTCCAAAAGGAAACACAAACCTCCGTGTATCAAGTAGATCAACCAGTAAAACACTCATTTTCATATATGTATATATACACACACACAGACATACAGAATCATAGAGTTGTATAGGTTCAAAAAGAACCTGAAGATTTCAAGTCTAACCACAAACATAATACTGCCAAGTCCAGCACTAAACCATGTCCCTGAGCAGCAAGTCTACACATGTTAAATACCTCCAGGGACGGTGACTCCACCACTGCCCTCGGCAGCCCATTCGAGTGCTTGACCAGACTTTCCATAAAGAAAAGCAACTTGTTTAGTGTCTTGCCTGACATATAGGACTTCTGACAGAACATAACCTTTCATCTTCTGTTGTGCTCTCCAGCTGAAGGATGGATCAATCCCTGAGCAGAACCTGACCATGAGTTGATCAGGAGGCCTACTCAGCCATCTCTGCCAACTGATGGAAAAAAAAAACATCAAAAGCTAGTATCTGCCAGTTGGGTCTGGAGATTATCTACTACTGAGAACTGCAACAGTCAGGCACAATGCTGAAAACAGAAATAGCAGTGACCTGGGTAGAATAGCAAGTAGCAAAACAGAGCTGTCATTTTCAGGGCTTCATCTGTCCCACAAAAGTTTCTGCCCAACTTTAGTTCTGATGTTTAAATTGTTTTAAGTGCAGCATCTTCGATTGCCCTAGAGCTACTTCTGAATCTCATCTGATGTTTGGATGGGGTTCACTATTTCAAGAGCACATTATCAGTTCCTGGCATCCAGGGAGAGAAATGTGCCTGAAGAATTTTCGTTCTCCATGTCAGAAGAAAAAAAACCAGTCACAAGTATCCTGAGATAAAAGTATTAGATAGCAGTCCCTATGAGGTAATCATAGCTCTGACTGCTTGGTGTCTCTAGCTACATACTTCAGAAGCCAAATTTATCCTTAAAAGCTGCAACCTTTAGTTTAAGAAAATGTAAGGATCAAAAGAGAGTAAAAAAGGGGATCATAAATTCATTATGATCTTTTATATTACATCTAATATGAATTTTGCTCCGCACCTCCTGCAACCATTGGGCTGACAAGGGCAGGGTTTTAATGCAGGTATTACAACCACAAGCAACTGAGACTGATCAACTCTTATAACTGTACTTTGTTTCAACTTGTCCATCTTCAGCTTTCTGTGGGATTTTGCCATGTTTAGAAAATGCAGTACACCTTGACTACAGGTGCAGACTTCCTCGTGTAACATCCGTGTGCCAGTCAAGTTCCTGGTTACACACAGGTACAACAAGCAGAAAGCAGCAGATAGCGTCTGCCTGCGTCCATGGGATGTAAAAAGCTCTCACTATTCAGTGAAACCTTAGAACAGGTGACAACACCAGTTAACTGAAGAGCTTAACTGCCTAAGCAATTAGTATCTAGCTACTGTTGCCTTTAATCTTTGCTCCTCTTGATGACCAATTCATTTTTTGGGGGTCAAAGGCCACAATCTACCCCAGCAGAGAACAGAATAGGGCCAATCTACTAATCTACAGGCAATGTAGGTGATATAAGTTATTCACTGGCCTATTCCAGAACGCTAGAAGACTTACTCCTTTAATTACTGCACTGAATCACAATCTCTAACTTACTGTGACATACAAACATCAGGATCTTCTCAGGATTACATTCTAGTGATCTAGTGACTGCACAAACATTGGCCAGAGGATTAAAAACTGTAGGCAAACACCAAGGTAAGGGGGAATCAAGGGAAACAGAAACACAGTCTGACACTTACCAAAGCAAACTGTAAGCCAAAGCACCGTCACCAACACTTTTCAAGCATTGAAGCAAAATGTTTCTATGTCAGAAAGCAACTAAGTGAAGCTTCCCTTGGATGAGTTACTAGAAACTGGTTTGAAAGCAATGTGGAAGGGACGCTTTTGTGAGGTTCAAGCCTTGCTGGGGAATGCAGGAAGGGCTTTGCAATTGCCATGAGACTCGAGAACTCTTCACACTAGTGCTGGGGAAGCCAAGATTAGGTTTTACTGATTTAACGCACTAACTTTAGATTTTGCAACTCTTTCATTCCAGATATTTGCTCTTTGGCAATCGCACCCTTTCCACTCTTCCGCATGGATAAAGACTTTTGTGGAAATCTGAGTTTGTTCTGTACAGCAGTAATAAAATCCTGGCTTCTTTGCATCATGTATGATAAGGACATACACTTCAACTATGAAGCAAAAGTTTCTATCAGAGACAAGGTCTCACCTTAAAAGACACCACAGTAAATGCTGAAACAGTCCTTCACTTGCTGCTTCAGTGCGCTCTGTAACTGAATAGCCCTTCCTCCCTCTTCACACTCCCTGCTCATTTTCTAAGCTGATCACGCTAATGATGTTTAAACTCAAATCACATTTCTCACCCTTGTCTGTTTGTGTGGGTTTGAAATTGGACAAAGAATCTCTCATACCTATTTTAAGAATATTTTATTTTTCTTATCTTAGTGGCATGCATTAGGACTGTGATAAAGCAGGCTCTACTATCAGCACTTTCCTTAATATTTAGATGAGATCATTTCAACTGGCAAAGCAGAAGCCGAACTTCCAGATGAGATCATTAAAATGATGCTGTTGAATGTCAAGGAAATAAGTTTTAAACAGGTCTCATTACCACACAGGCTATGGACTATCAAGAGCTAAATCTAAACTGTATACATTACAAGCTTTCCTTTTAATAACCACAATACTGACTTGTCCCTCTGCTCATCCTTTCCTACTGAAGTGCTCTATTTTCCAATTAAAACCTACCCTATCTGAGAATTCTGCCCATTCTTGGCCTCATTTCATTATTACTGTTACTGAGTTTAGATCTCAGAACTGTTAGACTGATAGTCCCAGAGAATCAGACTAATACGTCATGGTTTAGGTGCATGAAAAACAGCCATTACAGTCAGGTTTAGACTCAGCCATACTCTGAAATGTTATCTTGGTTCTCTACTGGTCTTCTGTTCAATGAATTCTCAGAAACCTACAGAACCAATGCAAACAGAGCCAGAGCAAAGCAAAATGCTTACAGCATTCAATCTACAGCGAGTCCAGCTTGTGCTCATGTTAAATTGAAATAGAAAGCTACATGAAAATTGGTGTTATAAAGCCAGGCACTCAAAAGGCAAGAAATTAAAAGCCAAGGCCAGACTGGTCCCAAAGTATGCAAGCCACAGCACTCACACTTCAGATTCTGTATCAGCACTTGGTTGCCAGGCCAGTACTGAGCCAAAGGGGAACTTCAAGGAGGACCTACATTACTCACAGACTGCTGTTGTGCTGGCTGGCTTATGGGCTGTTTGAAGGCTGCACAAGTCTGTTGCCATCTTAGAGCAAATGGAGATGAGCACCTGCTATTATCACCATGGCCAGCAATAACCGCTTGTGTCCTCGAGTACAAACTCGCTCTGCATCCAGCACACAGCACTCTGAGTGGCAGTGCCACAGTGAATATGACATTACCAGGGACGATAGGGAAAACAGATCATGTGAGAAAGTTCAGTATTCTCAGGTACAGCAAGGACCAGGACAGATATTACAAACTCAGCCTTACCTTTGTCACATCCCCAGTGCTTTGACAATCCTTAAAAGAGCAGTCTTTGGTGAAAAGTGTAGGTCCTCACCCTGCAGAAAGAGAAACATTGATATCTTATTCCTGATGTGCTTTCCTACAATAGGTGAAAGAATGTCATGGTAGATCTAAATATATTCTGCATGTGATACCACAGCTGTGCCACTGCACATTTCATAATATAAAGAACAGTTTTCAGCAAAATTACACCTCAGCTATTCCACTTCCCTTCACAAGTAGAGAGCTGCAAACCCTGTGCCTGCCTTTACAAAGCGTAACCGGTAGCAAATACTGTATATAGAAAAGAATTTGTTGAGAAGAAAAATTAAAACACTTGAAAATATAAATGCTATGACAGTGTGACCCTTTGTCTTACTTTGTAGTAGTATGATTGTGTCAGAGAAGTAATTTCTTTACAATTTATTTATTTACTAGTACCTTGGCAGATTTTAATTTCGTTGACACCAACAGATATGCACCTAAAAATGATAAAAGCACATCCATTCTGCTTCACACACTAGCTTATTCTAATGCATATGAGGGCAATTACTTCTTGACAACTCTCTGATGAATAACTGTGCTCTTTGCTAAGCTTGTCACATTGATCACTGGCCAGCAATACAATTAATAAAGTATTGCTGGCCACATAGCACATTAATAACTACCCTGCACTAGAAGTGGCAAGTCTGATAGAACTAGTGCATTTTAATCTTTCATACCCTGCCAGCTCAGAAGATTAAAGGAAACCTCCAAGACAACCTCCACATGCCAGCACTGGGTTCCATGACATCCAGCCAGGGTTACAAACTTGAGATGTAATTTTTCATTCATGCAACTCAGTTGGACATTTTAAGCTTTATCTCCAAGCATTGCACTGCCTTGTGGCCAAAACATTATTTATTTATCCTTCCTATTTATACTTCTGAAAAGTACAATTGATTAAATTTGTCAGTTGAACCAGAATTCATTAGAAAATAATGGCCATAAATTTAATGTATTCTGAAGCGTTGCTGCTTAATTCCCTAACAGTTAGAACGGAAACATGTAATCTAGGAAAGGTCCCACTTCTTCAACATAGGAAAGAATTAAATAAATTTTAGTCATAAGCAGCAAGTTTATAACTTTCCCCCAATATATTATGTTAATTTTAATTGTTTTTGTTAAGAGTTGTGCCTAGCACCTTTAAACAGAATGTTTTTTGATATCTAGGATATATTACACTGTGATGTCTCAACCAAGTCAAGATAAGAGCAAGTTCATTTGGAAGAAAAATATTTTGAAGAACCCCAAGAAGCTGCTCTGTCACCATTGGAAATAGCCGCACTTCCATCTTAGATGGAGAGAAAATTCCTATTACATCTCAGAGCTGGGACCACCACCTACAATATCAGGTTGGCACCAAAAATCAGGTTCTGTCCTCAGCTTTGCCTAGCTTCCAAGGACTTGAGGCTGATCTTCCCTGGCAGCCACAAGGAAATATGCCACGGTAGGGATTCTCCACTGGGACCAAATATCTGTCCTTTCATTACACTACCTTCACTAATCAAAACAGTGTAAGATAAAAAGAACTCAGTGTCTCTCTTTTAGAGATACAAAAAGCAGGGAAAAGGTTTGAAAGCATCTCACTAGTTCTAGTCAGCCAAGACGTTAAATGGTACAAAAAAGTGCCATAGGGATGCATATCTCTGCCATAGTCCACTGTGAGCATGGGCAACGATTCACAGCTGCCAGGTACACAGCAACAGGCTGTCTCCCAGCTAAGACTATCCACCTTGAAATCTTTTGAATTTCATTTCAAACCCATCTAGAGATTTTGTGATACCAATGCCTGACACAAAACTGTTCTTATCTGTGCAGTTCTGCACAGAAACACAGGGATCTTAATAGCTTTATGAGTCAGCAAAAGAATTACCACATGTCTCAAAAAAACCCCAAAACTAGTGAGATACAGAATATCTAATCAGCCCACTTAAATTTCAATTGCAGAGAAAATATGGAACCACCTCAAGATTAAAAAAAAATAACAATTGTCAGAAAAGCATTTTCTTTCACAAAAAGATGTGTCAAGTATTTGGAACTTTTAGATAGAAATTGGACAAACTAGTCCTTGCCTCTGGAGAAATAAGGATATCTTATCATTCAACATTGACTAACAACTTTCTCCGATATATCTGCTCACTACTTCAAACATGCTAAATTTTCAAAGCTAAAGAAAAAAAAATAGTGCAGAGACAGAGAGAACATAAGCACAGAGAACACTCAGCCCCCTATAGTAATTACTGTAATCCAAAGATTACAATTCCATGATCAAAAGGATGATTTTGTCTAAAGGACAGGAAAAACATCAAACTGGGACAAACACTAAGGGTGGGACTAAGGAAAAAAAGTGCTAAACTGGAATACTCACAACCTACCAAAAGCTAGAGGAACTTGACAACAGTCTAGTGAGAGCATGCCCATGGCACCACTCTATGCCCTAGGTTAAAAGCTGTGCCCTGGAAGAAAATTATAGCAGCAAAGCAGGGAAAGGGAAACCCAGCCCAAGGAGGACACAATTTACTCCAACGATGTCACAAGTAAGGAGCCAAAAGCTCCCATTCACCTGCCTGCAAAGCCAGAGCAGCATCTGTGCCTGGCGTGCCTCAGTCAGTCACAGAACAGACCCCACACAAGACTGGCACGGCACAAGTCTGACGCCGAAACCGCATCCTCGTGTGCACTAAGTTGATTCTGCTCTGGCAGCACTGGCTGACGAGCACCTTCGAAAAGTTAAGGCACAAAGAGAACACTTAGGGAGGCACACTCAGACCCACCACAACATTTCACCCCGTGTATGAAGCAGACAATGCATTGCTTCCATCCTCAAACAGGACCCAAGTGAATTCGACCTGCATTTCCACCTCACAGATACCCCCTTGTTACTCTGATGTACAGGTGGTCTGCCTGGAGGGGCAATAGTCCTGAGAAGATGAGTGGAGGGGACTGACATGTTGTAGCGTGAAACTACTCCTACTTCCTCACAAGCACCTCCGAAGAATACCAGGACCATTCAGCACACCACCTCAAGCAAAGACCGATCTCCAGTCAAGTCAGTCCCTTTTCCAGCTGATAAGCACCATCCCACAGAAATACCTCCTCCTTAGGCTGTCACAGTACAGAAAGCCTTAGGATAAAGCTCTGGAGGCAACCTCAAGTGCTGTGAAGCTGTCTCAAGTCTTGGCTTACAGCAACCTGCCTGGCTGTAGAGAGATCTGCTGTCCCTCAGACCACCTCACTGCGAGCTAAGCCCAGCGCCCAGCCCAGGAACACATCATAACCACAGGCACTTTGCTAAAGACATTCTCGGTCTTCTAATAGCCCTTCCATCTTCGATACCTTGCCCCACACTGCCAAGAATGGGAGCTGTGCCATAGGGCTGTCTTGCTCTAAGATTTTTAATTATGTTTTATTTTGTCTTTGGTTTCAAGGGCATGTTTAACACCCTTAGGCTAACACAACAGGATATCGTATTTGTCTATTTACATTGCATTATAATAAGAGTGACATAGCAGAAGCAATGTGGATTTTGGAAGCTTCTTCACACTGTTTTAATAGAAAAAGTTTAATAAGGGAATCTTGACTTTCAATAATGAAATGAAAGCTTATCAAAGTGGTATAATATACTGACAGTGGATTGAATCACAGTTTGCACTTAATTACAAAGGTGGTTTTCGTAAGATTACCTATGCAAATTAGTTGTCTCTTTCTTATGTGTTTAAGGATTGCAGGACCAAGACACATTTGTACTTTAAATTGTGAACAGAAAGATAGCAGCACCCAGTCATAACACCAGTTAAAATCATCTGTTAGGAATGTGCCTAAAAGCGTTTTCCTTATAACACACCACTTTCCCAGCTTAATGTACCAGTTCAGCTGCAGAGATTCATTCTACCATGAAATTTAGCATGCAGTGAACTCGTTTGGGGAAAATAGTATGCATGTAAAATGTCACTAGGAAGGATATCATGGGAAGCAATCTTATAATGGTCCACTGAGAATGGATAGATAGGACCTGGCAGAAGGTACAAATGACTGACATTTCTCTAAGATAGTAGAAGCCTCAGGAAAAAGGTATAGAAATACCTGGAATTTAATGCCTAGAGACTGTGCTATCAAGTGCTCTCAGCATAAACTATGTAAGGACAGCAGGGATGGGTGAGACAGCTTAATGCTAAGAGCTGGAGTTGAGAAGACTGTTGCTGGGAACCACTTATCCGTTCTCCTGGGAGTTATGCCATCAATGGAAAAGTGGCAAAGACCCATATCCAGTTTTATATAGCCTGTTCTTCTTATTTGGTCTATTTGTTTTCCAAGGGAAGAGACAAAATTTGACCTTAGGGAGATAAGCACTAAAAGCAACATTTAAAAACTTTTCAAAGGAAGCAGTTAAGCAAGCTCTTCCCAAGCAAGTTTTCTCCATTTTCTAAAAGGTCTGCTAAAGGCAGTTGTCACAGCAGCAAAGGCTCAAAACACTACCTAGCAGTCACCCTCCGAAATGTCAGAGGAAGAAGTTCTTCAAGGAAGACTTCAGAGTGAGAAAAGTTGTGATGTAGTGATGACAAATGAGTTTGAACTAAAAATGGTGACGTTTAACTTTCCAACAGCACTGCAAGCCCAAACATAAGTGGGTCCTATCAGCTCCTAGGGAGGTTGCTGCTCTGTTCCACCCAACACCTCTTTTTGTAGAGACAGAATCTTTAATCAATTAAAGGTGTTCACAGAAAACAAAACCAACACACTATCCCAGGGAAGGCCAGGTCTTGATATGGATTCAATAGGCGTTTTCCAGAATACTTGAAGATTAACTTTAGTTCAAGTAGTCAATGAAAGAGTAGGAATACATGTTTTGAATTTATTTAGCACTGAAGTTAAATCAGTTACCATGTTTCCAATGGGAATACTCAGAAAAGCAGGATAATTGAATAGCACAACTTTGTCAAACACCCTGTCTCTGCAGGAAAGTAACAGATCACAGCAAACACCAGTGACTGATTGCCACTGAGCCACTTGTCATGTCAGTTCTGGGGTCTGAAACTGATGCCAGAGAGATATCAAGGTCTAAGCTACCTCTGACCTGGATGGGCTTTCTAGTTCAACTGCTGTAACAAGAATGTATCTTCACAACTGCTGCCATGTGCTATGAACTGAGAGGCACAAGGTGTTTCCTCCTGGACTGGGACCTGCATTCACTAAGTCCATCTTCACAGAAAGCATTGAAATGCAGAATCAAGTACAGCATCTTTACTGCCATAATGTCTGGTCCCGAATGCCCAGACCAGCCTCAAATACATCAGGGCTTAGCGAGGCCAGATACGAGGGGTGACTTGCAGCACCAGAGACAGTATCCAATAACAAAGGTATCTGGATGCAGCTGGGATGAGAGCAGAGTGTGGAAGGAAAGCGTATTTTTTAAATACTATGCTTTTAATAATCAGATGGTGCTAGTCTGCAAGGATTTATTCAAGTGATTCTTTTTGTGAGTACAAGTCCTTGTAGTGATGGGAAGTCTTCTTTCAGGAAGAAGTATAAAACTCAAATATGAAACCACTAACTCCAAAACACAGCAAGGAGTGAAGCAAGTGAGTTCCAACTAATAGTGGCCAAGACTGAGCACTTCAGACAGAAAGCCTGCCAAAACTATTTTTCCTCTTTTTCTCTAAGGCAGCAGATTTTTTTTTCTGAAGCTGTCTCACTTGAGGGCTTACATGAGTATGCAGTAAAGAGACAAAGTCTTCATTTTATTTTCTACTCTTCCAAGCTGACACCATCTTCACTGCCATGACACCAAACATCCTTTTGCATGGCTTTGTGAATACACAGCTGTAGCCCATGCTTCACATTTGAGTGGCAAGATGTGGTGCTCCAGCATTATTTCCGTGGCTTTCAGCCCTGGTGCTCTTTGTGGGGATCGGAGATGTGATTGCAGCACCACAGAAGACAGTTCCCTGTTTCTTCCCCAGGGCCCTAACCATCAGAATCATAAAACAAAGTTTTACTTTGTGTCTCTTCCATGTGTGGCTTCCCTCTGCAATTTATCATTCACATAAAAGAAGCATGGCCCTAAACTAAAAACCTCAAGTCAGATAAGGTAATAATATCATACAAATATGATCTGTCTTTATCTTCACAGGGCTGCACAAAGTGTAAAAAGTTTTTACAGCTCTAGATGCCTGTATTACTGAATTTAAAATAAAAGCAGCATTATTTCTGGTTACAGTGGACAACTGACTTGATGTAACGTATCCTCACAGAAAACTCTTTTTTTCCAAAAGGACATTTTCTCTGCAGTCTTAAAGAGAAAACACCACACTGAAAAATCTGTTTTGAGGCCCTGCAACGTAAATTAAATTAGCACAGCAGGGTTCTCACTGTAATAATTTAACTTGTCAGTTCACATCATTGATTGACTTGAATTCATGGGGCTTAACTGATCAATAGTATAAATGGTTTGGATGGCTCTGCAGGAATAGGCCAGTCTTAATTTGAGGTCAGTTCTTATTCCTTTAAAGTCTCATTAGCAGAAGTGAAGATAAATCCAGAGATGGGAGGACAAAAGCAGGAAGCTCTATCAACAGCAAGGCCAGCACAACAAAGCAAAAAAATGCCACGTTCAGGTGAATTGCACACATCCATCCACCATTTCTTCCAGGTCTTTGGCAAGGAACAAAAAGCATACAGAATCACTGGCAAGGCAGAGGAAAAAGTCTGGTTTCTAGGAACAGTATTTTCTGTAGTCTGAGTTGAAGATGAAAATCAAGTATATCTCACCAGATTCTCCATTGGCACAAAAACGTTTCACTTAATGAACCCTGCAGAGAAAACCAGTTTCCATCAGTGGAGCCCTTGCAAAAGCAGACTTGAACAACTGCTACCTCTCACTTTCTCATGCAGCTCCCTGAATGCCTGTTCCATCTGTACAGCATAATGAAGGGGCACAAGCCAATTTTCCATGAGATTACAGCCACCAGAAGCAGCACAGCAACACCAGCTTTGGCACAGAGCCACTGACGAGCCCTGTCTCCTAGTTCAACCATGCAGACTTACCCCTGGAGCCCCAGCCTCACGTGAAGAAAGGCAATGCAGCTTTAGAGAAACCAGGGCAGCACAGAGTGTGTGAACTGGGGCCTGCTGCCCTCTTATCAGCTTACATGTTATCTTCAGATGTGGGACACTGTGCAAAAGTTTGGAGTATCCCTTTTGCGTACAGAATTATTTATCCAGTATGCAAGGCACTGAGAAGTGCTGCTTTAGTCTTTCCTGACTCCTTCCAAACAGCTAGATTTATTCATGCCCAAAGGGAAGGAACTCCCCAGCAGAGTTGGAAGTGTCCAATGACTTAGTGAATGGCTGAGCAGGGCCCCAATGGGAACTTCTCTGAAGTCACTCAGCAAACCAAAGCTGTCTGATAATCAGTAAATGTTCCTTTTCAGCCTAAGATTTCAGAATCATTTCCAGCTGAAAAACCTCTGAGCTAGAACTCATGGCGTGCTACCCTCAACCCACACCATGCAATCACAACATGGAGTTCAAGAAGGAAACCTACATACTAGTAGTTGTAATGTGGACTTGCAGGGAAAGCTTACTACACAGCCAGACCAAATCACCCCACATCACCCAGGAATCCAGATCAGATAGAATCATCAGCCAGTGGACAGATTCTTCTGCCAAAAAAAAAAAAAGAGAAATATCTAAAGTACTTCTAACTTTCTGCATTGCAGAAAGCCCCTGCCAGTTGGCAGCCAAATCTACAGGTTAAGCAGCTGTAAAAAAAGAACTGAACTCCATACTAAAACCATTTTTATCTCTGGAGAGAGGCAGTGAAAGGCAATAGTGCATGGTAGTGGACAACATCACACTAGAAAACTGAATACATACAACAATCCTCCCCCTTTCCCCATTTACTTGCTCTGTCAATCTATGTGAGACAGAAGATCCGCCTCACAGCTGAGACAGATCCTCACAGAAGATGTCCCAAGTCTGATTAAAAGGCAATTGAACAGGATGGAAAGAATGACTTGCATGGACTGTTATTCAGGTGCATAGACAATATTAACTGATGGTTACAAAAGTCAGTGAGCTTCAAACGAAGACAGATTGCTTAAAATGTAAGAGGGCATCAGCTGCAACTGCTCAAATCTGAAAGAATTTTGCAAGCACCACTGCATCCAAGCTCTTGATTTTTCAGTGCCCGAGACTGAGTTAACACTTTAACAGGAAGGCCACAGAAGCATTCAAAAAGTCCTCTAACTTGTGTAATTGTGTAAGTAAGAGGCACATTCAAGATATGCTTCAAGGTGCCTGCTTCCAATTTCAACTATGCTGGACTGTTTACTCTGTTTCATCTGTTGCAGACCAACTGCCAAGCTACAGAAAAATGCTGAAGCCAGTTCAGAAGTACCACTGTTCTCAGCTAAAGGAAACATCATTTGTTTTCTGAAGTAGGGCTGATGAAATCATTTTGATTATCAGAGTGGCTAGTGCTGTAATTTAGTGTAGCTTCAGTCCTTATCATTGGAAATGTGGCTTTAGCCCTACAGCAGTATTCACAGCTCAGAGTGTGTGATTTTTCAACTACACAAGGACAAAAAAAAAAAAAACCCACAGAACACACATCTTACAGGTGGTGCAGAATGTTCAGAAAAAGCCACAGCTTCCAGATTGCTACCAGTTTCACTAAGGTAAAAATCAATGCTGTGATAATTAACTTTGGACCATCACAACATTCATACTTAGAAAAGCCAGTTCCTATTGTAAACTGTTTTCCTCATAAACGTGTCTACATCTGGACTTAGTATCACTTAAGCTTTCAGCAGTTCTTGCAAACAAGAAATGCACGGGGACCTCATCATAAACCTCTCACAACTGAAACTGAGAAAAAACCACGCAGTAACCTCTTACACTTTTCAGGCAAAGCGATTTCAGATGGCTCACCATTCACATAAGGGGCGGCCTAAAGCGCTTAAATTCCAGTTAACACCAGAGAACACAAAGATCAAAGCACCACTCAAAGCCAAGTTTTCGTAAGGTATTTTGCTCTGAAAACTGCTTCTCCTGGTAAATGCTGATTCCCTCTGAAATTTATTTCCCCTAAACAGAGCACTGCATTTAGCTAAGAAATCAGAATGAGATCTCTGGGAGGAGGTTTTAGCTTCTCAATGTGAAAGCTCCCAGATCCACAATCTAAGACACAGATCTCTGAGTCCTAAGGTGCCTTCACAGAAGTGTGAGCCTTCGTACAGCCCACAGGCTGACTTGGTTCAGAAGCAGACCATTGCAGAAAGCCCCTGCAAGAGTGATCTGCCATGATGTCTTCTGTATTACATGCCAAGGGTAGGTTGGCTTTTTCATCAATGTCCCATATGTAAGCTTCATCCTGCTTTTCATTGTGTCAGTACTAAAATTAAAAAAGAAGGAAAAAGATTCAAAGTGACAGTGTAGAGTAGCTGAGTATCACCTGGGTGGTGCTCCCAAAACTAGAGGGCATCTCTGATAGTACAACTCCTTGCAGGCTAAATACAGTGTGACTTTATGGATCAAGTGTATTCAAACCCCTGGCACTACCTCAACCCCCCTCACAGCTTCGTTTTCAAGACACTGTTATCCATCAAATACTGATGTGTTCTGCCTGATATCCCCAGCTTTAGTCTTCACATACAGATCACACTCGTGAATTTCTAGAAGATCCCTGGCACGTATGAGGGACTCACCCATGCAAGTGTTAATATCTACCTTATCTACAGATAACTGCACTGAGGTATAGTTTTAGCCCTAATTTTATTCACCGTCAACACTATTTACATTAATTCCTTTTTGATGATCAATTTATCATCTGCAAGTTCCTACTGAGCATCTCGCCCTTAAAGTCATGAAACAGAGGTGACAAATCTGCAACATCTAAGTACGACTGGTCTGTGCTTCTGGTGAAGGAAAAATGAACTAGGTTGCAGCCACCCAGGTTGAGACATGTCAAACATGGCTTAGCAGGTTACCTTTCAGTACAGTACACCAGACCCAATAAAACACTTCAAAAATACGATAGTACAAGAAAATGAAAAAAAAAATCATTAAGTTCCATGGTGTAATCTGAAAATAAAGTAGTTCTACAGATAATTACCACATTTCCATATTTATAAGAAGATGGTGCATATGGGGATAATAGCACAAATGGAAGTACCACTTTCCTATTAATATGGAAATTTAGAAATTATTGGAGTTATCTGTTATAAATCAACCTCCTCTCTTTTTTGCTGATGGAAATGCCGTTTATGCACTACACTAAATTCCAAAATTCCTAATGCAACTCCACTTTTACTTTGATAAATCAGTGCAATGGCTGTCACGCTTATCCGCAATTTTGGCAGGAGTTCTGCTCTTAGATTAAAATGGGCCAAATCACTACTCGGTGCAATACTGCTAAATGTTTAGGAACTAGAGCAAGGAAGGATTTGCTCTTGTAACCTTGTTATGTGTTTAGTTCAGCAGCCCAGAACAGCTGCTGCACACCCAGACAGCTGCATTACTCAAAGTGACCAAACCACACCATGGAGTCTGAGGCAAAATTTCAGGTGTTTGTACTTTACAAACAACTTAGAGGCCATCAAGGATAAGCTTTAGTAGTAGGGCCTTGGTAAGCAAGAGCAGAGAAAGATAGCTCTCACCTACTATGAGGATACATTTATTCTTCCCAGTGAGTCAACCAGAAGAAAATTTAATTTTATCTGATGGATCATGAAGTTCTAAGTGCATCTTTACAGGACCCTCAGTCAACCTGCTCGGAAACAGAGTTTTTCCATCAACATCTCTTTCTCCTTCCAGACTCCAAGGTACTTTTTGTATAGTGCACACAGCACAGAGCAGGCTGATGGGATGCTTCATAGCATTGTAGAGGTACAGCCTCCCAACTAAACCCATTCCACAGGCAAAGCTACAAACAGTATTGAAGCCCAACCCAGCCACACACTTGTCACTACTCCATACGCAGGTCAGTAATCCCACAAGTACCCCTTATACTCTCTCCTCCTCGTCAGTCAGGTGCTTTTAGCTGTGTGGCTGAGTTCAACCATCACCATTCCACAAAGTCACTTCAAATGCTTCTAAGGCAACATCCACATCAGGAGAATGGGAGACTATGGGAGTCACTCACACGTGGGTTACTGAGGAGCCGTAAGCTCCGCTGATGTCTCCTGCTCACTGTGTTGTTCTACATCCTGATTCAAGGAGAACCCTGAGCCATGATTAATATGGCTTCCCCTCCTACCACAGCACTCTGCAGAAGAGCATGAGCCAGAGCTTAAAGGTCAAACAGAAAAAAATTGCAGGATGCTGACATGAATAATTTTAGTAATTTAGTAACATCAGCTTGTTGTGATTATTGCTACAAACTCCTTTCATATTTACAACTGTGATCTTTTTAACATCTGAATAATTTATATCCAGTGATCAGTGATGCATGTATCAGAAAATCGGGGAAATTAGATTCTCCAGTGTTCCCAGACTTTAAGAGAACATATTTTCCTATCCAATTATATTGTTTCTCTGTGGTTCGCATTTTGAATAAACACAATTACTGTGCTGAGAGACTCTGATCTTGAATGGGAGCAGCAAGATGATCTACACTGAAGGTCTAGCTGTAAAGGCATACCAATAGATTCCACCTTCCTTAGAACAGTTGGAAAACATCAAGATGAGAAGAATTGTATTTTTTCACCACAACACAAATTCACTGTGCTGCAGTTTCAAAACACATACGTACAAACAAAAAACAAGAGTCTTTGCCTATACATACACAATAGCTCTTTAGCACATCATACAATCAACTGAAGAAAGAGAAGGATATGAGAAAAAAAAATACACCTTGGGGTACTCACTTTAACTGTATGAAGCCATTATAGGCAACAGGGATCTTGAAGAATTCCAAGTGAAGCCTTGTAACTTCACAGATCCATGAACAAGTGGAGTTGTGTGAATACTGCAAGACTAAGCAACAGACAGACGGGAGACTGGCAGCACTAAAACTGAAAGTAGATGATTTGGGAAGGAAAAGTTTTATGAGGGCTTTAAAGCCTGCAGCAACTGCTACAGGATCTTTCACAAGCCATCCCATGAGCTGTCATCTTCCTACAAACCCTCTTTGGCAGAGATGAATATCCAACACTTTCAAGTAACTATAATCAACGAGTCCAATACAGTTTGAAGACAAGATAACAGAAATCTGTGATTTCAATTTAACATGAGGCACATCTGACAGACTCACTTGTGCACAGGAAAGGTGATCTACCACAACAGGGCTAATTTAATCAAGCTGCAGTCATGGCAAGCAAGGATGGAAGGGAATCTTTTCCTAAGAAGTGGCAACATCTGGAATGAAGTTGACAGCAACATGCTTAAGGGACCCGGTAAAAATGCCTATTCCAGCCTCGAGCTGTAATAGTAAAGCTTCCACTAAACAGCTCAAACACAGCGTATGCACTGCATTACAATTCAGTTCCTGCAAGATAGACACAGACAAATTGACCTCCGGGGAACTCTTGCAGGCACACTGCTTCACACAAGGTGGAACCTTCCAAGATCCATAAAGGTGTTTAAAAATTAAAAAAAAAAAATCAAAATAAAACATGTCATGTCTGCTTCCTTCTCTATTCATGCAGAAAACTATCACAAGGTTTATGCATCAGACCTTGAAACACAACCACCTCAGCAATAAGGTTGACCAGTAGTTCCCAGTCCCAACCAAGCAACACAGTGGAGTCAGTGCTAACCCCCTCTTCTCCTTTAGGCAAGGCAGGGGCAGCACTGACTGCAACTATGCTCCTCTCAGTCACAGTGAAGCATAACACTGCCTTTCGATTCAAACCCTGAGATACTCCTGGAGTCTCTTGCTTCTGCTAGGCTGAAACCACATCTGCATATTTGGGAAGGCACTGGCCTGGTTAACACTGGGTTACTTTGAAACAACAGCAAGTTATGAAGAGGCCACTCCAATTCTATAAGCACAATCATCAGAGATGAACAGGCTGGAGAAGATGCTCTCAAAAATTCCTTATATATTAGAGGAAACATTAATGTATGATCCTGCTGCATTTGCAAAGCAGGAAAGTTTTAGCACATTGCAAAGAAAGGAGATTAAGATGCTTACAATTTAACAGATGAAAATCAGGAAAAAATATGCTGATCCTACACAATCTCCAATATAACAAATAGAACAGCAAAATGCAAGATGTGTGGCCTAACAGCTGCAGTACTTTGAGCTGCCAGAGCCAAAACTTATAGAATATTCCTTTTGCTGATTGAAATCTGTAAAACACACTACAACATCTGTTAGAACAAGATGTTTGTTTACCACATTCCCCTACAAAATGGAATTATGTTTCTTACCTAATGTACTGAAGAATTTTTAGATGAAAGAGGGATGTTTATGAGATCCATGCAGGGTATAATTGAAAGAATATTTCCGGATAAAGATACCATATGCTTTGTATTTTCATTGAACCTATAAATATCTCTGTAACAGTTTGGGGCCATAAATACATGATTGGGAAGAGTTTTATGCATTTGCTTAGGGCTTTTATTACTTTCAATTATCAGTTTACTAACAGCATCTCATTTTCCTCCCACTACATAGCAGTATTCCCAGAGATAAATTCAGACATGTCAATAAGATCACCAAAATGTGCACAGAAATGAGCAGTGCTGGGGCTCAGACAACAATCTGGTTTCCACGGGCACGGGCAGTAATTCCTCCCCCACCTCCAAATGTCCTGTGCTTCCTACAGTATGTGACCAGCAAAATTTATTTGCTGCCTGTGTTGCAGGGTATGATGGGGAAAGCCTTAAAACTGCAAACCTCCAGGAAGTCCCAGCTGCGCAGCAGAGCTCTGTAATGTAATTCCTCCTGCACAGCACATTAGCAGGAACAGTGGAATGTGAGCATAAAGATGTCTAAGCTCCAAGCGAGACAGGAGCGACGATCCTTTACAAGAAACCACAGAAGAAACTCTTATTGGCTATATAGAAAATCAAAATATGGAGAAATGTATTCCAGATCCTCCCATTAGGAGAATTCCCATTCCCCCTAGGAACAGGAGAGAACACCTGCATTTTAGAGGAAGATGCCACTTCCATTATCTTAATCTTTGTATGATGGTACTGCAAGAGCTCTGTTTGTCCTTGTTACAAGAAAAAGCTATTTTACCATCAGTCTTGTTAAAATCATTCATACATTCCCTTCCCCTCCCTTCAGAAAGATAAGCTCATAAAGGAACCTTTTCAGAAAGTCTCAGCTTATTGTTTTTTCACTTTACCTTACAAGGCAGTTTTATTTTAGTGATGCTTCATGTAGTTAAAAAATTAGCAAATGTGCAATTAATACAGGTATTGCAATTTATACACACTTCCCCATGGTGCCAGTAATGTTATTCACATGCATGAACATAAAAACAGGGTTTAAAAATTGAAGAATTCCACAATATGCATTGGCTCAATAAAGAAGCTATTGAAGTCAGGTGAAAGAGCACACAGTTGTGTTCTCTACTAAATCATAGCAGCATAAGCTTGGAGTCTTGTGGATCTCTCCATTTTGCAAAGACCACCACATGGCCTGCTCCTTTACCAGATGAAAACCAGAAAAACTGTGTGGCAATACCAACCGAGAGCTTTGAGAACAACTCCACCAGTCAGGAAGACAACACATCATTCCCAGTTTCATGATCAGAGTTTTACTGCTATTTTCTTCAACCTATGAAGGGATAAAAAGGTAAGAAAACATATTTCTGGAATTGAGTCCCAAATTCAATAAATCCTTCAGTCAAAAAAAAAAAGTCAATGGAAAGCAAGGAATCTAACATAGGATTGAGTTTAAGAACAAATTTCTGAGACTCTGCCTTACAGCACCAGTTTAAGTATTCAGCAGCTCAAGATTGAATATACAAGCTCATTTCCTCAACACTGAAAAGCTATGTGCAATTTTTTTTCTTTTTACTTCAATAATTTAAGTAATAGTATAGGAGTACAACAGGAATAAAACCATTTATACATGTGTGCTCCTAATATGTTATTCAACTTGATAAAGACAACTCCTGCCACCATTACTCAGACAAAACTCTAACTTCACAAGTAGCTCCCATCCAGACCACAATCTGCAGGGCCACGATGCCACTGCCAAGCAATAGCCAGTACCCTTAGCCTAGGTGTCTGTCCTGGACTCCACAGGAGCTATCAAAGCAAGACAAATGTCAGGGGAGTATTTTGAAGATAACTACAAAGTCACTGCCACGGAGAAATAACATCTGGTCTAGGACAGAACCCTTTTCTCACTGATTTTTACAAGATATTGGTAACTGCTGCAGAAAAATTGCTCCAGAACAGTGATTTTCCAGAATAACCCAAGTTTCCTAGGAAAAAAAAAAACAAATCGACCTACCTAAACTGGCCTAATAGTGGTAAATGAGAAATGGGTTATCACTGAGTTCAGCCAAGAGCTCCCAGGGACCCAAGAACATCTGTCTCCCTGCACATGGCTCACAGGGTCCAAGGAATCACATCTGCAAGGTCCTGAATACACTCCCATTAACAGAGGGGTGTAAGGTAAGCCACACAGCAGAACAGGTCCTACAGCTCTCAGTAAGACAAGATCTTTTACTCCTGTTAGCTCCAGGAGAGCAAATAGCCATCTAATAGTAAATCAGCACTTCAATACAGAGCCAGGGAGGAGAGTCATACGAAGGGTGAGGAAGAGAGGCAAATCATGCAACCAAGCTCTGTTCTATCTTGTTAGATGCACAACTCCAGTGCTGTGGGCCTAGAGAAACACATACAGAATTAGTTTAATGTGACCAACTGAAGATGCCAAAGTCAGCACAAAAACCTGGATGCATACAGGTTAGAAGATTCACTCCCCACACATCTCAGGCCAAAGCTGTGATCCTATTTCCCCATCTCTTTCCACAGCTGAAGGAAGACCCTTCAGGGAGTCTCTGATGCTGCAGGGAAGCAATAGGCTTTTCCCACTTGCTAGCTGTTCACTGCAGGAGACTGCTGCACCAAAACCACCTGCAGACTCTTTGCTCTCACAGGAAAAAATGACACCAAGGCTCACAAAATCCCTGCCTAAATGAGGTGTTTCTGACATTTTCCCAGTGGCCCAGACCAAACTGGAGCATTATGAAGAACATAGTGACAGCCCTGTTACCTAACAAATAGATTTCAGGGAACTGGAAACCACTAGCAGCAGCTAGATACATTCTGGACATGTGTGCAACAGCTGCCTTAGCTAAACATCATCCCACTCAACCCTTTCCTGTAGGAGCATGCATGCAGGCTAAAACTAGCAGGATCTTTTCAATTCACAGACCATTCTGAAGAGGAAACGGGTCCTGGACACTATAGCTGGTCAGAGCTCACACAAAGGTCAAGGCCTAACGCAGCTCAGAGCCTCCAACCTGGTTTCCTGTACTGTGGTTTCCCAAACAATATGAAAGAAAATATACTCTGCCTTATATTATGCTCACCTCAAGGGATTAGTCTTCTGAAATAAGCTGTTTCAGTCTAATATTTCAGAGCCTTTTCACACAATACTAGATCTACTTTAATTTAGTCATCTGCCATATTTTCTTCCAGCATGTTTTCTAAGGCTTTTCTCCCCTCAGTTGTTGCAGTTCCTTACCATAAGGCCATAAATTCATTCCATTGCATTGTGCACCAAGCCTACAGCTCCTCTGTGATCAATGGACACAAGCAATACTTCATACCTGATCAGCATCTATGCACAGATCTCTGCCTCCTATTAAAATCACCTACCTCCTATAGAGGAGACCCAAGACCATTATCAAACTGCTGATGATCCAATGTCTACAAAGGACTAGTCCTTTTAAGCAAAGATAAGCAATTAAGGACAAAACCAACAGCTTAGTTCTTCAGATTGTTAAAGAAAACCCCGTGTGGCTCTGCATACCATAGATCAAGTGCTACTCGCTGCACAGGACTGTGAATTAGCCAGGTACAGGGTGGTAACAATTCCACAGGACAAGAAAGGGGTTGTCAATTAAGCACAACATTCACAACAAAAAATTCTAGAAGTTACACTATTAAAATGGTCCATCCCTTGCAGTTAAAAAACCAAAAGAACTCTAGCTCTCTTTACATGGAGCTTCATGTTTCTCTAGCTCAAAAGAAAAAATAAAAAGTCTCATCCTATTGCTCTGAACCAAAAGCTGAGGGCAACCACGAGGCTCACATTTCTATTCAACACATGATACAACACAACAGGCATCAGTGGCTCCAGTGAGCTGTGCAAGATGATTTACGTGAGTGTTACTGGGCTTACGTATTGCTTTTAGGGCTTCACAGGCAGCAATGACTGATGCAAAAGCTTCTAGGAGAGTAATAGATACTTAAGTTTGCACTTGTGTATCCCAGTGAAGTCAAGGCAAATCTTGCTGCAAATTCCACATGTGCTGGATTGGACCTAGCAAATACAGCCTTATTAAGGATGACTTAACTGAATTGGTAATAACCTAACCTTGAGGTCATACAGAAAATGAGTCTTCTGTGGCTGAATGACAGTAACTGGATTTTTTTTTTTTTTTTAAAAGCCTGCATCTTTCTTTTAAATGCCTTCCTGGAATTTGTTAACCTGGAGGGCAAACTGGATGTGTTTTGCCATGGAAAATGAAAACCTGTTCTGAAAATAGGACTTGGTTATCAAATCACATAACGGTCGAGGTTGGAAGGGACCGGTGGAGATCAGTAACAGCAAACTGGAGCGGAAGGTTAGGGTGTTGGACCCTGTGACCACATGTCAGTGCTGCAGGGCAGCCTGTGCACTGGGACAGCATTCTGGGGGCTTACTCTGACTTTGCAGCAGCAGTTGTGTCCAGATAGCCAAGGCAGAACTAGGTAGGCTGAATGTGAACCAGAGAGTACTCAAACACTTCCAAACGGAGCTTGAAGGATGAAGAGTTAGTGGACTGAGAACAGATAAAGGCATTTAGACATCAGAACACTGAGATTCAATATACAGCTTCATTTTAACAGGACTGCATTACTGAGAAGATTTTGGAATAGCGTGACTACAGTCCATCGAAACAGTTATCCCTTCATTTTAACCAACTCCTTCACATCCATCCTTAGAAATATCATTGAAGAGAAGCCAAACAGGAAATAGGATTTCTAGATCTGCCAAAATATCATTTCATTAGCTTAGATATTGCAAAAAACCACCAGTGTTGTTTTTCTTGAAGTTGTTATGCAGTTCATACACAAAAATTTATATACCCTTTAAAATAAGTGCAAAACTGCCAGTAACAGGAGAATGGCTGTTTCCCATATACACTCTCTGTGCTAAATGCAAACTGCACAAATTTTTCAGGACATACTATATCTATTCATCACTGCTCAAGACTTGACATTGCAATGACTCAGTATTGCAATTGCCTCAGTGTGATGCTAGCCCTAGGGCACGTTACCATACTGTCATCCATTATGCCAGGTTAATAATCTGGAAGGAGTTTGCTCCTATAAAAACATCAGAATAAAGATCAAACTCCAGTAGCTACTTACTACAATTAGACTGGAGATGGAGCAGGCCTAGAAAATTCTGAGAGCTGAGACAGAACAAGAGTATTTCTGAATTTCTTTTGAATCCTTGTCGCACGGTAATTTTAGCTTCAACATACAGCTCTCCATCCAACAAAACAGTTCTCCAGTAAAAGCAGTATTAGTGAAAGTTATGAAAGCACTAGTCAACCATACCAGTTTCCAAGTATCTCACTGACTCCCTTGCACGAGTTTCACAGAACTAATTTACTATGTTAACGACCTGGATGAAAGAGCTCCTAAAACATGAAAAAAATTGAGCTTTAAGACATACAGATCTTAAAATGTACTTTTCTATTTCTCTGCTTTCCACCTGTGGACTAGTACCCTTCATGAAAGCAGTGGGTATTTCTTAGTAGAATTTATCAGCCTACCAACTACCATCTTAGAATCACAATCAGTTGTATCATAAGTAATTATGCAGAGTACAAAGGCAAATAGATGGTCAGGATAGTAAAAGAACAAGCAGAAGTTCTATAACTGTTTGAAAAAAGATTGCTTTCTGTAATTACAGTACTGTGAATAAGAAAGGATTCTTATCTTTTCCCATTTAAATCTGGAGCTCCTCATACAACCTTTTTCAGTACAGTACAATGCTACTTTCTAATGCCCATACTTCTACTGTCTCCAGTGAAGATACAGTTCTGGTACTGAATATAAATTCTGGATGGCAGGTAAAAGGTATCACCCAAGTCATTTAATGCTATAAAAATTGGGACTGACTGACAAGTGAAATGTCCCTTTGACCCATTTTTTCCGAAGATTTGCTCAGTACTAAATGCTTTCACACAGGATGTCATTAGCTCTAATGAATTCATCACTACTGCAGCTAAGAACAGAACACGTAATTAGGGACCAGTCTGCAACTATTCCACGTGGATTTTAAGCCCCAGACTAAGAAATAGAGAATCCCATCACTCACAACCAGCAACCAAACTGGAAATAATTCCTCTCACCTGAAAGCAAAGCCGATTTTTAAGGCTTTTATTTTGAGAAACTTACATAAGTGTTTCTGATGTTTGAGAAAGAAAAATAAATAAAACACCTAGAGTCTACTAAAGGCTTACAGTATAGAGATATCATACCAGGATCTAAGTACCTAATACGATGAGATAAGCAGGTTTACACTGACAGACCCATATCTTCCCTATGCTAGCAAATCCACCTACGAAGATGCAAAGGTCTTGCCTTGCAAGAGTGATTTAATGGAGCAGCCCCAAAACTAGCAAGGGAGGGGACATACAACTACAAAGCTCCCCGCTACCAAGTCCGTCATCTGCCGAAACTAAATGTCCTGTGTCTCTGAAGAGCTGAAAGGTATGCTGGCAATACTCACTGTACATTCAGATTTCTGTAGATAGATGGGCATGACTTCAACTGTTCAGAACAGCTCCAAGCTATTAGTGTTCTACCCAAGAAACACCTGAGTGGTATAAACACAAACATCCTAGGAAACAGAAGGGCAACTCAGCCTAACCCACAATAGCTGGGAACAGGAAAGCAGCTGGGTTCTGCTGCTCCAAACTCCAGAAATACAATCCTGCTTTAATTAATTTGTCTTTCTATAAACACACCAGTCAAATTGCACTAGCAGCAACCACTCACCTCTCCCAAGTATAGCTAGTTGCCAGTGCAGATAAAGAACTGAGCTCCTGCTGTGAACGGCTGTACTGAATCTTTGTATTTCCCCACACGTTTTTACTTTTACAGAATATTTAACAACCTCAAGACATTCATAAACCCGACTAATTTCCATCTCCCCTGGAGATGGCAAATCACAGTCTGAGAAACAATGGGATAAACAAAGAAAACTTGAAATAGGAAGGTAGAAAAAATGTTGCCGACAAGTAAATCCATTCCCCAGTGAGCAGTAAGCCAGTCCCCACACATGGAGAGATACTGCTTTTATTCAGGACTGGGTGCTCACTGGAATCCAAACCCAGTACACCCAAAGCTGGATGCTTTCACTGTATAGACAAATGTTACAAGGTACTACACTCACAGTTACAATGACTGGCTTTTTATAGGGAATTGCAGCTACTGTGGCATCGTCTTCACACCGTCATCTTCATCACTGAGCTCTCATAGAGGAACAGTCACTTCGATCTTCCTGACCTGTGGGTGTGTTTTTTAGCATTATAATGGAGATGGTTCAGTGAGGGACACTTGGACTTAAGTTCTCACTACAAAACTGGCCATGTGTGACAATATCCTGCTTAGACATTCTTAGTGTTTCAGAACAGTTCTTTTACAGGTGTTTCTTTAAGCAACTTCCTTTGATCCAACCACTCAGCAACTATCTACAATCATTCCTAATTACAGAACCATTGTGATAGAGCCACAGATGACTTGTAAGTTTAATGATAGATATCACAGACAAATGCAAGTTCCACCTGGAATTCAAGGAGAGATAATGCAGCCATTTAGAAGCACTGAAGAGGGATCATATGAGGGTGGTTAGATTGCCAGTCCTTAAAATAGCCCTGAAGTCCACAGTGAAAGGCAGTAACAAAACCAAGCACTACCACAACATGTTCTTCACATCCAAGGTCCAAGACAAGTCTTGGAGAAATCCTAAGCAAACACTAATAAGTAAGACTAGTACTACATACATTCTAAATCACATATTTCTCTCCTGTACAGGTTTGCAATTGCATAGAAGCATTTTGCTATAACTAGGTTATATCTTATTGGGTGTTTAAGTGAATTCATAACAGTTTCTTGCTTTCAAGAACTATTCTTACTTTGGAAACAGAAACAAGCTCATGCCTCCATGTACTCAGAGCCTAGAACCAACGTTAATATCAGTAAATGTGAGGTTTTTCACATACAAATTAACAAGTCAGCCCTTAAGACCAATATAATCTTTCGCCAAAACCTGGGACAGATGGTAAGATAAGCCATACCTTGGACATTGTGTTTCATTATGTAGTCTAGACCAGCTTTAATGGACTAGAATTGCTGAAGATTAAGCTGTAATAGTTTCTTGTCAACAATCAGAGATCACCAGAGTTTGCCATTAAACATTGACTTCTGAATATGCAAGCTGAAATACCTTGAGAGACTAGGTCAAGCAGAAGTTTTAAATGACAACTGCTTGATACAGCTTCATCTAACATATATTATAGCAGTGTCAAACTATGTCTCAACAGTGACTGATGCAGTCAAAGTTTGCCTTGCTTTGCTACACACAAACGCATCAGAAAGTTATTTAATCTATTAACAGCTGGCTCAACTGCAAAGGAGAGCAGATTATCTTTTCTTCTATGATACTATAACTCTCCACTTATGTGATTCATTCCTTAGCCTTGAGAGAAGTTTTTTTCCTGTCTTAGATTTGTGAAGCATCTAAGACTGGTAATCTCTGCTCACGATTCCTTTCCCTTATCCTTCTTCCTCCTTGACTCAACCAGACTCTTAAACTATCAGTCACAGAGCCAACCACAGGTGTTATTATTGGTTATAACTTCCTTAGGATAAAAATCTTTTCAGTCTCAAAACCTTTTGGGAAAGGACGTGACTTTAAACTGTATTTACTCAAGAGCAAAGTGGGTTTCCTGCATTTTCCACAGTATCTGCCAGTCCAATAGAAATATCTTGCCAGTCACTGCTAGAAATATCTTGCTATTGCCAACAAAAAGCTCAGTCAAAAGGCGTTCATCACAAATTACAGCAAAGTAGGATTTTAAAGCACTGGGTTTTTTGAAATTCAGATGCTGAACTAAAAATGCTTAATGACATATTTACATGCTTGATGCTAAAGTAAGAACTAGCCAAAATGTCTGCATTTTTAATGAAAAAAAAAATTGACCCAGTTTTTATCTGCTTAAGACCTTGAAGTTTTTCAAAGAATGCTGTGTTTCTGAAGTTGTTTAAATTTGAATTCCAGTTGTTTGCTTCTTCCTCTCCTTTTTCAGAGGCTTCCTTTCCATTATTTTCCTTTTAAAGAATTGAATGTGATAAAAGCAAAAACCCAAATAAAATTTCCATCTGAAACTCGCTTGAAAGATTTCAAAGATTTTTCAAAAAAAAAGTTTATAACCACTCTTTTAAGTTATTTTAAAAATATTTTGTCCCTATATATTTATATACATGCACACATACTATATGTAGCACAGAACATAAGGTTGAAGGTATCTACATGTGTAGTTCCATCTCTGTAGCACCATCTTCATGTCATTCCATCACCAATACATCCAAGATCACATAGGATTCCTGAATAACAAACACTGAATCCAAGTATCAGTCACAGCAGCACTCCCTTGGGCAGTTCTTCCTTACTGGCAATAGATAAGCTTTCATCCTACTGATGTGAATATGATTTCCAGATTCCTACGTATTCCAGTGAATACAAAAAGCTTCACTCTATTTAGCAGTTAAATGGCACTGAATGTAATTTCTCATCTTGAGAAGTTTTGCAGAAGTGAGTTTAAGCTCCTTCTTTGTTTTGAGTGACACACTTTATTTCTCAGCAAACAGAAGTGTAACTCCAATGGCAGGAATATAAATGCTACAGGTTCTTTCTTGAACCAGATACGGGGAGCATCTAAAGAAACTGATAAAGGCAGATATTGCACTATCAGCACCATCAGGGATTACAGTTCTGCTGCTTGGGAGCCTCAAGATCAGGTTTCTTCATAGGAAGCAACAGAAGTTCATCAAATACTAAAGTCTTTTCATAGGTTTCAGTTTGCCACATACTAGTTGTTAATAACAGCATTTTTTGCCTATTCACCTATTGAAAGGAAATGCAGCTGGGAGCTGATTCAGATAGAGGTTCTGAGCTCCTGGCTGGCTTAATCAGGTAGGACAAAGAAACATGTCTGAAAGCAAAGGAAAACAGAAATATGGACCAGAAGAAAAAAAAAAACCCAAGAAAAAAGATACTTCTAAGAAAGCGTTTCAGCCAGAGAACACAATTTCTGAGAGGAAGGAATTACTAACCATAGAGATCTTTCAAGTCCTACAGGATAAGTGGTATGATTACAAAACAAGTCACTTTTTGTGCATTATGTTCTTACCTTAGTGTGTCAAAATTAAGTAATTGAAGTTTGTTTTCAAGTCAACATCCCACAGAAATGACAGACTCTGTATATCCCTGGTCCAACATAGTTCCAGCCCTAACCTTTGTGAGGTGTGACCATTCTGCTTTGCGTTAATCAATCTCTTACTTACACTTAATCACAAATGGAAGAACTGAAGTACCACAGGGCTGCTGTTCTGAGAAGAAGAAATATCTAAATAAGACAGTGGAAGCCTGCCTCTGTGACACCGGTAGTCATCCTCTGCATATAACACACGGGCAGACAGTAAAACAAAACACTGCACTATAAACATGCACTTTTAACGTTGAATTCATACAACTTCAGTGTTTTTTCCCCAGATGCCTAATGCAGGAGATCAGGAACTTACTGCATGGTTGAGCAGGAACTGCAGCCCATACTGACAGAGATGCTCCTTTTAGTCTCATGACTTACGCCTTTCCAAAGAGGAAGAAAATAGGGCAATGTTTCCTCCAAGCAGACTATGTTTATAGTGCATGAAATTAAAACATAGACATTGTCCTTCCTGCATTTGAAAATTCTCAGCTTCAGGGGGACCTATATAGTCATCAGCCAAAGCTGTGCAATACCAAGATCTTTTCATAACTTGTTAAATTAAAAATACACATCCTTGTTTAAGGTATTTGCTTAGATCATTAAACCCTTTCCTCTTGTAACAGTTGCTCAAATTACCGGCTATCTTCTGTTGTTCTTGGAGTTGTGTTTTTTTCTGCTGTAAGACATGCACTTTACTGGAAACAAATTTCAAATAAACAAGCACCTGCTTCTGCCATTCTTGCTCACAGGGTATTTACCTTGTGTAACACAATGGGATTGAAGGGACAGATTGAGATACAGCAAAGTGTTGGTTCAACTGGACTCTAATATAACTTCACATGAATGAAAATCACAACAGTCATAGCTGGATTTTGGTTCATGCCTCATTCAACACCAGTCGAGCACAAACTGCAAGATTTTATTTATGCTGGCCATAAAAAATTCAAATTATTTTGGTACTGTGAGTTCATTATACTAAATATTTAATAGCTATAGACAAGCTTCAGGTAAACAGTGGTGAAAGAGACGTTTTTCTATGACTGTTCAAGAAATGGGAAGTGTTCTGAGATGTACCACTATCTCTAAAAAAACAAGTGATAAAAATTGTGTGACTACAACACATTTCAAATATATTTAGGGAAGTTATTTTTTTAAAAACAATTACACATTTATTTTCAAATGTGAAAAGTTGAATTTACAGACTTGAAAAGTCTGAAATATGTTAAAATGCAAATATATACAAGGTCTTTTTATACTTTCATGTGTTTTTAAACTATAAAAAACATCACAGGGATTACTCTCACATTCCAAAAAGGGCACTCACAGTGATCAAATATAATGAAATTAACTATAATTCTTTCTTCAAATAATTGACTCCATTTTTATGAATTTAGAGATCTAGGAATACATACTGTTACTGACCTGGATGTACTATGCCTATTCTACAGTTTCACCAGAGTTAAGTCATAGTATCTCTCAAATACACAGGGTTTCCAAATACACTATCAGTGCTGTAATTACTTTGGTTTTTTTGCATTCAACAGACTAACCTTTCTAAGATTAGCTACTAATGCACACTAATCTCTGATATTGGTGTATGACAAGTTAGACTTACAAATTCAATACTCAAGTTCACCTGCAGAATACAGTAGGCTATTCAGATACACAGGCAGCACCGTGACTTCCCCCTCTCTGCTCCACAGCTTTTGTCTCAACAGACAAGAGTGTGTAGACACATTAGGATTTTTACTGTAAAACTCTGCCCACTAAACATGAGGGTGCATTACTAAAAATCTGGTTTTAAATCCACAAACCTAAAGAACCTGGGTTAGACTGTAACCATCTCTTTGCATCTTAAGTGTTTTTTTGTCTGTTTCTACCCTAAAACTCTTGGAATGGAAGGGGGTTCCCTATCCAAAGCTCAAATCAAGTTGCCACCATTGATCTCAGCTGGCTTTGAACCATGCTGTAAACTAGGGCACGTAGCTGCCTTTCAAGAGCACTCTGTCACAAACCACTACACAGGCATTTCAGCTGCAGTTCAGCAGCAGCCAAACAACTGCACGGAGAACTGTCAGGTTTCACAAAATATGCCAAAACCACTGAGAGATTTACTGCAAAGAGTGTAAGGATATGTTTCTAGATCTTAGACTGTGCTTGCCTTAAGCAACTAAGAACAGCCTGTTTGTGTACTGACAGCTGGGGAAGTCATCAGCTCTTCAGGAGTCCGGATCAGAGAGTCATGTGCACCTGTTTGAGAACTTCAGGCTAGGTCTCAATCACAAAATGGTTTCCTACTCCAGCAAAACATTTACTTCCTTCTGACTGCTCCATTGCAGGTTTCCTTTACAGCATGCTTCACCTGGGAATTTCAGCTTGCAGGCACCTCACCTGGGTATCAGAGAGCTTCCTTCCTCTTGCTGAAGTAAGTCTGCATCTTGCTGTTGAATCTACACTTGTAGCTATAAACTGGCAAGTCCTGCTGATTTCATGGAGCACCTCATCTCATATTAGGGCCACCTTGGGACCCAAATTCAGAAACACTCAACATTTTTGAGCAGCTGAGCACCATACAGACATTGCTTCAACTCATTCTCAGGCTCTCCTAGGGAGAATTTCCAGTGAGTAGAACTCTGCTGCTGTTTTCCATCCATAACTAACATTTTACTTCTTTGTATTCCATGGCTCCTGGTTGCCACTTCACCATCACTGGACATAACCACTACAGTCAGAGGACTGTGAAAAGTATGCTGCTAATGTTCACTATTTTCATAGATATTGGCCTTGTACAGATTTGCAAAAATTATTTGGGGTGGTTTTGTTGTTTGTTTTGGTATTTTTTTAACTTAAGTCCTTTCAAGCTTTTCGGACCCTCCTTGCTTTCTGCCCAGCCTGAGGTTTTTCTGTCCCTAAACCACTTCCACCACAGCGTGCAAACTAAGCATCTAAGCCAGAGTACAGGTCCCTTGAGCTGTCATTGTCCTAGCACGTTTCTCTGGTTCCAAGAGGCATGTTGCTCCTAGACAAACTCAACACAAAACCAAAACTTACAGAGGGTAGAAATAAAGGCAAGTTGCCTATAAGAAACCCAGGCATTGTGTGAACAGACAAGGATCAGGTTATGAAAGCTAAAGCCCCAATAGAATTAAATCTTGCCAGGGACACTGAGGGCAAAAATAAAAGCTTCTATAGGCACATCAGGGATAAAGGAAGAGTAGTGAACATGTGGGCCCTCTCTGGAAGGAGATGGGAGACACTGTTACCCAGGATATAGAGAAGAGTTAGTGGAGTTTCACCATTCTGTAGATTCATTTGGCATATTCATATTTAAGAATGGGAATACATTCTATTAACACCTGCTTAGATTATCCATTAGCTGCCTCCAAAGATGAAGTGTGACAAGGCCCCTATTAGCTCACAGATGATTAAAAGCACAACTGCTTATGGTACACAGCTCAAAATTTCAGCATTCAGCTTGCACAAAGATTCCATTAAGCATCACAGCAGGGTGATGTCGTTCAAGCAGCACAAAAAAGAAAAAGGAGCATCCTTCCCTGTGAAATGGCTTTGTTGACATTCTAGAGTGATTCAAATATTAAGTATTTAAAATAATCTGCCTTTTAAATTGCTTTTTGTACAGTATCAAGCAGTCAGGTAGGAACCATAAAGCAGAGAAGGGAGTGTTACAGAACCTAGCAATTGCCAACTGTCAGAAGTTGTATTTTTCTTGTCTTTTGTCCTGAAGACAAAGATTGAACTAGGTGGTTTAGTGGTGGCCACAAGGTCTATTGTTGATAATATTGCCTAGAAGGTCTCTCAAAGTAAGTGTTGTTATAATAACAGGTCAGCTAAATAAGGTTATAACACCCTTGGCTTTAAGATGTTCTTTAGACTCCTTACTTCCTCAAATAACAGATTTTTAGTGAAATTTTATTATAGAATCGAAAACTCAATTTTATTTAAACCATATCCAGATACATCATCAGCTCTTACGCAAGATCACAACGTACCCTAGAAAAATGAAAGACTACAACCTCAAATATGTGACCCCTGTCCTTTATATTTTGTTTTGGAGTCTTATTTTCATATTGGTCACATTAGTACGAGCATTAAAACACAAATGAATTTCCATGCTCAAGATCTGCATTATTTGTACAGGAAGTTCAGGCCATCAAGTGAACTTGATAGTCATCACACGGTTCAGTAAATACGCTTTGATGGACAGCACTCAGTAATCAAACACAAACTTAGTGCCCTCTTGCTTCAAGGCTGAAAACTCCTTGTGTCAGTCAAAACTGTTTCATTACATTCTACATCCTAGAGCCTTTCCAGCCTCTTGCACAAATCAAACACTTCATTCACTGCCCATCTGCCACAAGTGATATTTGGTGCCTGAGGCAGACAAGTTATATGCACAGCAAAACCTCTTTCTATGATTTTGGATGTAGCACTCTAGATATAGCACCTGTGGTGGAAGGTCCTGTAATGCCATTCTTGCACCTGCAAAAAGCTAGAGAAGGTGAAGTATCTGGTTTGGGAAGGTAGAAGGTAAATCTGGTTATCACAGTTGGAAAGGCTAGAGGGATCATCCCTGAACAGGGATGCCTTTAGGAAGTCGGTAAAATCACTGTACCAAAACCACAAGTGCCCATTTTACATACCATAAAAAAGGAACCAGTCACAAATCCTACACTTTCTTTTCACAAAAAAACCCACCAAACAGTAGATAGTTGGCTCTTCTAAATCACAACTTGACACCTCCAGCATGTAGAGCCAGCATCTGCCAGTGCTGCTCCACAGTTGGCCAGAACATGCTCTAAGAGCCACCTGTCCTTGGGGGAAAACTTCCTGGTGTTGTGCACTCGACACAGCTTCCAAAGAGTATGACACAACACCTTAGTGAGATCTGCCTCGGATTCAGTTCGACTGCAAGGAGTTACTGAATGACCAGCTTAAGTCACTTACCTGCCTAGTTGTGCCACAAGCCCACAAGCCTAGACCTTCATGGAACTGCTAATTACTCTGCATTACAGAGTCTAGTACCTGTCCCATTCCACGCTCAGCAAGGCTGCCAGCAATACTGCTTGGCAATCAACCTGGGAGGAAGACAACTGAAGAATAATAAACCACTGTATGAGCTGCTGAATTATAGGACTGCTTAAGTGAGATAAATCCTAAACTTGTGCTCCCACAGATCCTTTCAAATACCCTATGCTGTGATGTTTGTTCCACGCAGGTTTCTTAGCCCATACATCAGCACTGCAGGAGAATGCAGGAAGTGGCGTGTGAGCACAAAGTGGGGATCTTTCAGTCTGACAAGATCACTTAATGTATGTAGACATCACTTGAGGCATCATCTTCAAACAAAGCACTTGCCTGCATCCAGAGGAAGGGAGGCATGACAGCATTTCCCTACATTAGAAAGTTGTAAACCAGCTAGCAGCTCAGGCTCCTGAACACAACTGATTTTCAGAACTATAAATAGCTCCCAGATTTAAGGAACAACTCTCAACCTTTCTGAAATCTCTTACCTTTTAGGCTAGTACTTCAGGCTCTACTGGAAAGAGCTAATTACTAAAGCTGGCTGGCTGTCCATGGCTTTTAGGACAAGCAGAGCCATCACAGCTCTGCAAGAGAAGACTAACTAGTTTTGAAGTTATGCAACTTTTACTTGTGCATGGAGTTTATTTGCAAAACTCCCCACAGCATTACACTACCACTACTACAGCAAATTTACACCAGAGCAGCAATACTCACTTTCTGAGGTCATGTAACTCAATGGTATCTACCAGCTGGAACAGTCTATCTGGAAAATAGTTAACAGGAAGGTTGGTGTGAAGTCATTTAGCAAAGAATAACATTGGTAGTCTAATATTTATATCCTCTTCAGAGCAAACTCTTCCATAGGAGCAGGATCAGCCCTCAACTTCATGTAAATAAGGAGATTGCCTTTGATGGGTCTGAACAAGCTGATTTGAATGAAATCAGTGACAAAAGACCAAGTCTTAATGCCTCACCCCCAAACTGCATGGCTCTGTTAGAAAGGAAGATAAAAACCAGACTGATACATTTGTGTGGTATTCCTCAACCTAAGGTTTGTTTGCACACATCACTTCGTTTTGACTGTGCTGTTGTTGCACATGCCTCATTTATATACTAAATTACTGCTACTTTTAGTTTCCCAGTTTTAGAGAATTGTCCTTTCAGTGCTTCTCAGCAGATGCTCACTACTTGTCTTCCCAGTTGCTAATTTTAGTCTACTTTGTCAGGTGCATTTTGGGCTGGTTATGTGCTACCACCTGACAATGAAATGACTTCTTTCTGTGCTATTTCATCTCAAAGCACAGTTGTGGTTTTATATGTTTTTTCTCAAGAAATGAAAATCTAATAGTAATAATATTTCTTGAAACAGCCAGGGCAAAGTCAACTTCACATGGCTATTTATACCACCCATTTGCTTCTTGTACAGACCAGAGCAGTGGCTCTGCTCTTATTTTCAATGCTGCGCTACCTTTTACTTTGAAACTACAGGTAGAAGGAACAAGGATTGTCCGGCCCTACTACAATAAGCGTAACTGAGAGAAAACCAGCCCAGGGAACTGAAATCCTTCAACTTAAACAAATTACACTAGAAAAACCTCAACCAACCTAGCTGTGCTTTTACCTTTATCTGCACTTAAAAATCTCCATTCTGTTAATAGATTATGCAGCAGCTTTCCACATTTATTAATAACCCAGTAACGTTATCTCAACAGGACCGTGCAGATAACTGCCAAAGGAAAGGCCCACTGCAAAGAAGCCACAAATGAGGAATCCCATCTTTGCAACATTAGCACCGTGGAGCTGTACAATCAGGGGCTATCAGCAGCTCACAGGTTCCAACCTGAAGGTTTCCAGGTGATAACTGCACAATCTACTGAACGCACATTCCACATCATTAAACATTAATGGATAACCTAATGCCTCCTAGTCAGTAGGGTCCAAAACCCATTAAAGCCGGTCTTTTGTAAAGCATGGCCAACAAACATTTTACATGCAAATCTACAACCAAGCTCCCTAGAGCAACCGTGCATGCAAAATGACTTCCACTTTAGGAAATACTTTTTTATTCTGTATCAGCACAGCCATATGCTTTGCCTCAAAGTGATGTACCCTCTGCCTTTGGACATTACACACACAGTAAGGATGCTCACACAATGGACTTCAAAAAATGCTTCAGTATCAGTCACAGAGCTGAGGTAGAACAATCAGTATGAGAACACAGCTAACAGACACGTGTTCAAATTTCAGCATAAATGTAGAAATTAAAGTGTCATATAGTAAAAGAAGTTCTAGAGCTGACATTTAAAATACAAATTAAGCTCACTTCAAGGAATCGAGTCAATTTAAAAGTATGCTTTTAAGTTGCTTATTAAAAGTCCAATAAAATGAACAGCAGCTTTAAATGTATTATGAACACAAACAGCAGAGGTTAAAGGTGGTGTGCAAACAAGGGCTAAGTGATTACAAGCCATGACTAAACTACCCTGACTTAAAAAGCTGGTTTAAATATAAATAAGAGCATCTCCAGACATTTTAATTAAGTATTTATATTAGGTGCCTCTAAATTGTAAAGCATGACTTCTTGGGCAACTTGCACATGGATTAGCCTAGTCCAAGTGGCTTTGCAAAGCCAGGCAAGAGACAGTGGTTCCCAAAACATACTTAATTCTGTTTCTTGCTGTGATTTCAGGAGCACGTCCTGGAACAAGTTGTGCAACACAAAACCAAACTATGGATTTTACCCCAGAAAAATGAGAATGGGGAGAATTAACTTCTTTTTGAGCATTCAAAGGGAGTGTAGAAGTCATCAGATCCTCTCCCACCTGAGCAACATCTTAATTTTCAGAGCAAAGTGGGAAGGTTAGCAGCCTGCAGAGAAAGAGGTGACAAGCTCTTAGCCACACCAGCTAGCCCAGACTAAAGGCTCCAAAACAGTTTTCAGTGGATGGAAGATGTTCAGTAGCAAAGCCCTTCACCGGGCTTCAAAGAGAAGCAGACACTTGGGTATCCTTCCTCTGGAGGGCTGACCAATTAATGCTTCGAAAAATTGATTGCTTGCCTGGCACAAGGGCAGCCTCATGGAATACAATTCATACTGAAATAAGAGTCTAGAAAAGACTCAGCAACTCACACCTCAAAAACACATTTCTAGGCTTCTCTGGCTGTAGATATACTTTAAAAGCTCTTCCAGCTAGATCTAGGAACATTAATGGTCAAAGCAACAGAGACTCTAATGGAGTCTTGATTACAGGAACCAAGGACTGGAGAAATACTGGCCACGTGAGCTGCTGCTGATTCCTGGGATGTAGGAATTATTTCTTCAACCCCTGGGACAGCACATCTGCTGTATAGCTGGGGCCTCACCCAGACCTTTGACATTTCACAACAGCAAACAACTCTTGCAGGAGCACGGGAACCCTCAGGTCTCATTGGCAAAGTTTCAAACCTACTCATGGGGACAGCCCCACCAGTTTAACTTCTGCCTTAGGGAATGCCTGCTCCAGTCGATACTGGTAATCTATAGACAGACCCAAGGTAAATCTAGACTTCAGTGTGTGCAAGGTTACTTACTTTAGCCACAAGAGCACAGAGCTCTGCAGAAGCTAACTCGCCTAGCAGACCTGTGGGTTATGCTTTTATTAGTAGGTCTTATGCCCTCTTAAAATACACCTCCTCAATTCTTCTAATACTCTGTGTGGGAAGAATATGCCTCACAGTAACTCAACTGTTAAGCAGATTTGTATGCATACCTCCCACACAACCTGAACACTTAGAGATTTTCCCACCATANTATATATATTGCTGCATTAACTCAATCACTGTTTCAAGAGTTTTTTCTTTATCTGAGGCTGTGCTAGGCTACCCTCCTGTTAGCTGCTACCTGGTTATCTGCTGCAGAGGAGATACTGTAAATTTTAGTCTAACTACTCTATCCACAAATGCAGAGTGGGAAAACTATCTTAAAAACCATCCCACTTCAAGGCTGAGATTTTGTAATCATGTTGTAAGCAAATCTAGGAAGGTGAAAGTCTTCTTGTCATCTGGAGACTATCTCCTCTTTTTCCTGTTCCAAAAGGATAACCAGGCTAAAATAGGGGAATATAGCACTCATAGCACTCTCCCCTCACACCCTGCATTGACCAAGTCAAGGCAATTCATTTGGTGATGCCATCAAATTTAACACCAAAATGGTGGCTTTGAAATATTCTACCAGTCAGCCAGGACTGAATGATGCAAAGTATGCTGGAAAACAACTGGAATACTCAAGTCACTGGAAAATTACTTCATTGGAAAATGACAATAGAAAAATCACCATGGCAGATCAGTTAGGATCAACTGAATTATGGCCTCCCATCTGCTGTTGCTCTTTCACCTAGACGGCTCGAGACCTACGTTTTAAAGGCAGACAGCAAGTCATATATTTTGTTCTTTATATGCCAATTTAATCCATTCATTTAGCAAACTAATCATGTAGATTGCAAAGATTTTTATCCATTTGCAACACAGCTTACTATTCAATTTCTGGATCTGTGTTTTCTGTAGCATGTATGCTGCCAATACACATCTGGCATATAAACTGCAGATGAACATTCACAGATGGCATAAGATACCTAAGCAAATGGTTTGCCCAAATATAGATGTGGATGAAATGACTCAGAGTGCACTGCTGGCAAAGTTTTGCAAGTATGTGAGGCTGCACTTGAAATTTCTCTGCAAATAACTTTCAGGCTAATGCCTCCACCCAATGCTCAAGGAAACCTTCAACAGCAGTTTATCGCCCCTGGGATTAAATTCACCGGGTTTGAAATTTCATATGGTGTCTAGATATTAGATGACTAAAGACAACCTTCTGCAGGCAAAATGTTCATAACTTCTGCTTTTTTTTCCTTGCCATTGCATGTGCATTTACCATAATTACATGGACAAGCTGAGCAAACAGTTTGTTCAGATGACCTCGGTTCATCTGCTCAGATGTCTCTGCATTGCACTACTGTACACACACTCTACACAGCTTACATTATAATGCAGTTTTGAACAGTGTCCCCTAAATGTTTTACCACAATTAACACCAAAACAACTATAATATCAATACTAATTAAATATTTCACCTGTGCTAACATGAAATGGAGGAAAGCTGAAAGCACATGGCTAAAAGTAAGTGTAAACATCAGTACCATTATGGAAGAACAATGTTTAGAGTTTACTGCTCACCATCTGCTGTATATACCCTTTGCTTCCTCTATTCCTTCATGTCTAACAAGATTAAAATCTTTCTTTTTTTTCAAACATAAATCTTATTAAAATAAAAGTATACACTATCAGTGTCACTAAGAGAAGAAAACATATTGACAGTCAGAAAACCCCAAAACAAAAGATGACAGTGGGAGAACAGTGCCTGCAGTTGCAGGATGTTGTCTCTGATGAAAAACCTTACTTACAGGGTGGTTCAGTCTTTAGGAGAAATGGCCTAACTCCCATCTGGTTGCCATACCAAAGCAATTTGGCAGAAAAGATAACGGATGCTGGGACTCCAAACTGCTCCCACACTTTTCTCTGTCTCTACAGAGTTGCACAGACCCATCACTGAACTGTTAATGGGTGCAAGATGTGTATTTTCTGCAGCACTGAGGACTCCAAGCATGTGCAGGAAATGAGGTCGTAAGGCTTTTACAGCTGAAGGAACCACCTGAAACTCTGTTAGTATTCAACTAGCATGTATTTTCTTCCCTTCTCTCACTAAGGCATCTGTCTTCCTTATCCTCTCAATGTGGTCCTGAAATGGCTTGAAACTCCAATCAGACTAGCAAAGCCTATGGAGTGAACCATAATTGTTCCTTAAGTACTACTGGTCCCCTGGGGAAGATCACATCAGATACAGTGCAAACCTGGCAAAATAACAGCTCATAGTAACCAAGCAGCTTCACCATAAGGAAACAGACACTAAATGTGTGTGAGCTAAGACAAGTGTGTGGTTTTTCTCAGCTAACCAGATCTTCATTAAGCATCATAATCTATGCTGGATCTTCTTTACAGCACCATCTCATTACTTATCAGCCCTGAGCAGAGACTGACACTGAAGACAAGGACTGATGACTTTACAAAAAGCTCACTGTTTTCAAACACCAGTGTATGAGATACAGGAGGATTGGGGAAAGAGTACAGCAGGTCTTAAAATCTGCATGCAAGGAAACAGAATACTCTGGCTATACAAAACACTGCTATCTAGATTTATGCAGGCAAAGCAAGTTAAAAAAAATTACTTATTTAGAGCAAGCCCCCTGCTCCAGCAGGGGTTGGACTAGATGACCTTTTGAAGTCCCTTCCAACTCTTAAACATTCTGTAATTAATGCACCCACACACAAAAGGATACTCTGAATGCTTTCATAGTGTCCAGGTACATTTAAAAAAAAAAAAAAAAGTAATATTTACTTTCCAGGTCTAATGCAAGTGAGAATTGCACCAAACTGGGAACTAATAATTAAGGAGATCTAAGGAGGCATATGAATGACACTTTTGTGGTGGAGAGAAAGTTGCTGGAATCCTTCAATGTGTAGACTATTTCAACTTAAACTTTTCAAGCACACAAATAAATGTACCATATGCAATTTCACATGAATGCCCTACACATTTTGTGTTTAAGGACAACACTGAACACAAGCTGTTCACTGAGGTGATGGTTAATTCTTGCTTGCAGTAATGCTGACTCCTCCAGTACACAGCCTAGGTCCTAGGATACACCTACCCCTAAAGCTTTCTCCAAGTGGTATAACACACCCCAGTAAGTTCAGTTACCATGTCCCAGTATTGCAATAAGAAAAAGAAAAACCTCAATTCATTATTCCTGGAGGGATTAATGACCTGAGCACGGGAGATACTTTGGCCTTGATCTGGTCATTCCCTTACAGCAAGCTAGAAATTTGCATGAGATGAAGTGCTTTCTTTCACTACATCAAGTGCTCTTTAAAAGCTGACACAAGGTGTGCAAGTCAGATAACCATATACAGCATCTTTTGGATAGATCTGACCCATAGAGTTGCTTCTTTGGGGGAGCTGAGATTCAGCAATCAATTAGTACTGTGTTGAAACAGTGACAAGCTGCAGTCAAACTCAACTCCCCTTGGTGTTCAAATCAATGGTACATTTCCTCCATTCTTCCCAGGATTGCTCTGCGATTTTGCTATTGCTACAACAGAATATACAGATTTCTTTCAGAATCCCAACTGCAGTCATGCCTACAATAAAGTTAGACACCTAAGGGTCCCCCAAGCTGAAAGCAAGGAGCCATACAATTCCAATGTTAACAGTGCATGTAATACAGTTGCTCACCCATGCTTCCTACTTTCCAACATGGCAACACAGTGTGCAATTTAGTCTACACGGAACATTCTCAGCAACCAGACAGCAAAGAATCCTGCAGGATTTTGTGCTATGCTGATCTAGGGAATTACATTTTTGTTCCATGAACTGTACTTCCTTGGCTCCAGCTCAGACAGTTCTGGCTCTTACACGCTTTCCAGTGTGGAACACTTTGCGTGACCTCCTTGAAAACCAAGGCTGTATCACTGAGCACCATCTGCTGTAAGGTGCTCTTCTGAGTGCAGTTATGAGCTGGGTTAAATCTACTCCACTGGCTTGGCAGTGCTGTGGATAATAGTAAGGCTTCCCCATGGACAACTAAGCAGCAAAGCTCGGCACAGAAGCACACATCTCAAGAAATACCTTAGTCCCACAGGGTCATGAGCTGCTCTGAGCTTCCCGCAAGGCTAGCTCTGGAGAATGGCTGAAAACATGAACATGGTGCAGCTACACTATCCAACAGCCCTTTGCCATTGTCTACCAGCAATTCCAACAATACAATACTCTTCTGCAAATGCCAAAGTGACCAACATTTTAAGTTAATGCTTGATATTATAAATCTACTGGATTACTGACCTAGCTTGGTTTATGTGAGTGAACACGAATGTGATTTTAAGGCATCCAATTATTTGTAAAAAACAAGAACCTTGTACGTGCAGATACTAAAATGAACATTCATCCTTTGAAAAACAAGACAACCATAGTGGATCTCTACTGTTGTTCGATTATTGCATTACAAGCTAATTATGAAACCAGTACTTTGACAGATGAGAAACACTGTCTCAAATCAGCATAACCTAAAGACCACAGAGCTACTAAAAGACTCTTCGTATATGTACACTAATTTTCCTACTACCTGCATGTATCTACCATGAAACATTTACATTCTTCAAACTTCAGAAACAATTGTGTGCAAAGAATAAATCCCTATAGTTCTACTCCCCAGTTGTCCTAGGCTGTCTGAAAATCTTAATCACAGAAATTGAATTCTGTCCAGGAGTGACAAACTATATTTCTTCAAAAGCAGCATTTAACCAAGTTCTACTCAGCAGATGTAAATCTATTTCTGCTGAACCAAACAAGCCTATGTTTTCACTATAAATTTCTCAAGAAATAAGTAGATTTACTAGTACCTCAACTCTTTGTAAAACAGTAGGAAAAAATTGACCAATTATGTTTTTTTGCTCTGTATTGCTGTAATCTAGTCCCAATGCATAGATGCAATCAGATTCCCCCAAACTCAAAAGTATTCATGCTCAGTTTGTTCCTCCTTATCCTCCAAGCAATACTCCCGTGCCAGAAGCAGGAGACATTCATAAGTGCTGTTTACTACCTCCAAACCACACTGTCAGATTTACTCACTGACATGTGCCCATACCATGCTAAGTGCTTAGAAGAGACATCCTGTAAAGGACAGTTGAAAAGTCTGGTGAAGTGACCTGGCACTAGTCCTGGAGTAATAATTAACAGGGAGAGAGAGACAGACAGTCCTTTCTGGCTTCTCCCAGGAAATCTTTGACCCAGGAGGTTCAATAGTGCAATTCAGAGGGGAAAGAAGCAGCTGGGTGCAAGTTCCCCAGGATTTGCAGAGGCACTGGCATTTAGGCTGGTCAGGACATGCAAGTGGGAATGATCTGCTTCTCATGGGAATGAAGACAACTGAAGCCACTGGTAAGCAACTGGGATCTCTTAAGTATCCTTCAATCCAAATAACATTAAATTAACAATAACACATTTGGTAAACTCAGAAGTAAGGTGTAAAATCCCAATTGGTTTGTTTAGCAGGTGAGGTTTCAGTCTTTTCACCCCTTAGACTAGCTGCACAACCTATTGACTGTATCTTCTCTTTCCCATTCCTGAACAATCTATACCATTATGGGTTTTCACTACTCTATTAATACTCTCTCCTACACCTGTAGGTCGTACCAGAAAACACTTTCAATCTTATAACATTGCCCCTCCACTTAACATCCTCCTTGCCACTAAATAAATTAGGTGAATAGATGAATGAATAAGAATCTCAAAAAGGCGAGTACCTTGTCATCTGACACTGTGGTTAAACACACCAGTGATAGAAGAACTTAGTACTATGAGAATAAACAGTGACAGATATAGGAAAGTTTAAATAAGCCTCCACTAAGGCTTTATGCTATCCATTAATGCAATATGCCAGAAACAGAAAAGGAAGAATGCATCAGCTATTGTTATTAATTGCCTAGTCACAGTACATACTCATAATCTTTCATTATATCATAATTTCAAATTTAGGATTAGAAACTACATAGGTCTACACAACTTTATTTTTGGATGGCAAAAAAATGAATGTTTGGAAAAATACAAAGGTAAGAAAGCAGATGGAGAAAAATGGGCTCCAAGTAACACGTAATTTTCCAAAGTCATTCTTATATTTGTTCCACAAGCAATATAGTGCTACCTTAGGGTTTGCTTTATGTGTACTGTTACGTTACTTTATCACCAAGAACGTTAACGTCCCTTTTATGAAATATTCAGTGAAAATTATATTGCTGCAGCCTACAACTGGAGGCTATAAAACTTGCTAATGTAGCAAGGAATATTGCAATTGCTTCAATAATTGTGACTTCAATTAGCATGTTAATACAGTTAACAGTAAGCCCCAAACTTGTTCAAACTAAGGAAACTGTAAACAAACTATTTGGCTCTGTTAGCAGAAGTGTTGGAGTACATTCTGAAGGTCACACAACATTGAAAGAGCTCTGTGACCACGTAGCTTTCTCCCACTTGGCACTACATCTGGGGGAGACCCTGTTATGAAAAGGCTATAGCAAAAGCTTACTGTTTACAGTTGTGTTTCTCGTTTCCTTCCTGTCTTAACAGCTTACATCACTGTTACTCTTTTTCAGCCCAGAACTCCTGGAAACATCTCCGCATTTACATGTTTTCACAGAAAATATGTTCCCTAGGACATTCTTTCCAGAAAGGTTATTTAGTGTCAGTGCTGAAGATAGGAAATTTAAGATATATCTGAAAGCAAATGGGCTCCAAATACATAAGACCTTTACACACAGGTACTAGTTTAAAAAAAAGTCAATGTAGATTCCTCTTGCTTTTTATAGATTTTGAAATATGGTTAAGCTATCATTTAACAAAAGCCTCTCAATTTTGAGAAGAATTCAGATTGCAAGGCCAAAATGCAAAAAGTTAATGGCATCCCCTACAGTAAGTGCAGTATTTCATTTGAACCTACTAGTGCTGCTAACTGGCTCTAGCATTTTTTACTATCTCTTGGATTTAATGCTACCACATGGTATTTCTACGCCTGAGAACAGCCAAGATGAACAGCGCTCGCTCCTCTTTCACTGCTTCATTGGTGTCTTCATGTGTTTCAGGTCTGTGTTCAAACACTGCTTGTTCTGGAATTACTGTGAGGTGAAATTTTGCCCAGAAAAGAGAAACCTAGGCCAGAGAGATAGAATACATACCCAATCCCAGGAAAAGAAACCTATCTAATTAACATTTGATCATATGGCACTGGTACACAAAAGCTTTACTATAATATTAGTGAACTTCTACCAGAACTCTAGATTGCTAGCCGCAGTTTTAAGGAGGAAGCTGTTGCAGTTATTTTTGGAAAGGGTGAGCAGAAAGATCCATCCATGGTAGGAATCAAACCAAGATCTCCTGTACATCAGTTCCCTGCCTTCATCTCAGAGTTGCAGCGAGAACTCTGTGCAAGATGCAGACTCCAGCTTCATGCACCACACTGAGGAACGGGAGCAGCTGAATCTGCCCAAGCAGTATTGCCAGATAGTAAGCCTCTGGCACCCAGTAACACCTCAGCTTCATGAACAGCCCTGGACTTGCAAAATGAGAGAATAAGCACAGGATTCACCATCTAGACCTTTGTGGCTATCCACAAAACCTATAAAGCTGCTGTTCCTGAAGAAAATTTCATTCTATGACTTGCTAAGTAGTTTTAGATCTCAAACTTACCATTTGCACTAATGTTCATTAAATTTAATATTAAGCCTGGCTTGCTAGTTGTATTGTCACCTTTTTTCCAGGTAAGAAACCAACCCAACCCTTTCTAGCTCATTCAGTCCCCGTTCCAGGCTAAACAGTCTTGTTTGCAGGAAGAACTGAATCCATCTATGGAAATAAGTTTCAGATAATAGTCCTACAAAAAACAGATGATGAAAGGTGCACCTTTAAACACGGGGGTCAAGGAGGCAGGGAACTTTTTGTGGTAAGCAAGGTTTCCAAGTTCACCCCTACAGCATCCCTGGATTTAAATCTCACTGCAGCTGACTGGACAAGAGAACTGAGCACGTGGTCTAAAGAAAGATCTGGAAAACAACTTCATTTAAAAACATCTCAAGCCATAGCTGTCAGTGACCAATAAAGCCATTTGAATGACTACAGATCCCATATTCCTTTTTTTATAACCTACTGTACCTATATCCTCCCACTGATCCACCCTGACTCCGTCACCTGAGTGATCACCTGCTACAGCATTCGTTGTATTCTGCTTGTCCTACGCTTGTTTTCAATGGCCTTGGCTGTAGCTGGCACATGCACTTCCAGCTTCAATTTCTACTGCAAGACAGCAGGCTAAGGAACATGCTGGTTTCATTTTAATTCTTCTTCTTACTGTAAACCACCTTATACACAGCCCTATAGCTTTAGCTGTAAAGCCATTATTTTTATCTACATTCAGAATGATGTAGCAGAGCCTTTTTTTGATTCCTGAAATGCAACTGCATGACCAATTCCCTGCTAGATGAAATATCAGGCAAGCACAAGGTGAAAGTCCTCAGAAAAATGACCTACTAACAGTTTTCATTATATTTCATTATATTTTCATAATTTTCATGTCATAAGAGCTCTTTCAAAATTTCACAAACCTGCATAGGGGCTTTTCCATCTCTCACTGTAGTCAGCATGTAGAAGTGCAACCGAGTCAACCTTTATGTAGGGCGAAGCAAACAAAGCTCATTCTTGTTCCTTTCCAAGGCAGGCAAAGTCCCACGGGTAAGTTACAAAAATAAATCCTGGAGCTACTTAAGACTTCACCCAATTTCTGTGTCCTTCAAACTGGAGATAGGAGTAAAACATACTGCCATATGTATACTCAACAGGCAAAACCAGCTGTTGTGGTTTACTCCAGTTATCGCTTGACTCCACCAGTCTGGAGGCAGGGCTCCCTCATTCTGGTCACAGCTTTTCTGGACAAGGACCCTTATGTAATTGTTTTCCTTGCAACTCACATACTTGTGTCTCTGGATTAGTTTTAAGAATATTGTAAAAAATTGGGAAGAAGGCCAGTGATAGCAAAAGCAATATCTGAGCATGAAATATTGCCTGAGATGCTACAATTTAAAAAAAATTGAAGACCCAAAAGCTGGCCTCCCTTACAGTTTATTTTTAAAACTCTGTTGCTGCACCAATCCTTCAGCTCCCACTGCACAACTCGAGTCATTCTAAAATGAATCATTTCAGCAATTCCCACAGGAATATTAGAAATAGCAAGATTTTTTCCCTCTGTTTGACACAAACACTAGCCAGAGCTGTGACCTAACCTGGCCTTTTTACTTCAGTAAGTACAAACAGACCCATTCTTACTGAAGAATACACACTTTTCTCTCCAGTACTTTCTCCCAGAGGACAGAGGCCATGGGAGAGGGTTAGCTAATTTTATCAGGTCTTCATGACAAAAGAGCCAAGGTCATTTCATTGTGCACAGATGCTGCAGGAAATGTCTGGCAGTACATGATTTCTGACATTTGAAGCAGCACTCTGATGCTGCTAATGTGTAGTTGTACTGTACTTTTTGCCAAGGCCTAAATTTGGCTTTGACCAAGATATAAGAGCCAGAATGGGAGATAGAGAATGGAAGCAACTCTACTGCTCTAACATCTACCTTACCCATCTTTGCAGGTCTTCCAGATCAGGCTTCCACAAAGCCGGAAAACAGTCTTTGTACATTCAGTGTCATGTTGGAGCACTACCCCACTCACTGACAGCCAGTCTAATCTGGCTGGGCTGAGCCAAGAAAAGGTTCACTTCAAATGATCCAAAGGGAGAGCTATAAAGACAAGTGATCTCACTGCAAGCTTCTCTGCTCCGCAATTCTAGGCACTTCATTTCAATCAACATGTTTATACTGGCCTTGAACTATGCATTAAAATTATGCATAAATATCCACCCATATCCCACAAGCCATTAAATGTAAAAGCAAAGGATTGTTTAGAATTCACATACAGTCCTAGCACTGTATCAAGCAATGGGTATCATGTTTTACTACAGATTGACAACTGAACTTTATTCAAAGTGTGGAGTTTTCTGCAAATAAAACAGACAGCGAAGTAAAACAATTATGACTTGGTGGTGTTAGCAGCCTTTCTGGTGTGTAGCTGCTACCACCTGAACACAAAGTAAAACCTTGCCCATCAGAATAATTTTTTTACTAATATGTGCAAATCTATATGAAATGTTTTAATCTGTAAATTCAACTCGATATTAAGATCATATCTACCTATCTTAAAAAAAACAAACCACTCAAATGCAGCCCAAAGTCAAGGAATGATGCGTTTTAGACATTCAGTGCCATAAAAAAAAAAAGACTTACCAGCTTTTATTCAAGTAAACTTCAATTTATATCCCTTTCCTCTTCTATAAAATGGGAATAATCCCAGAGAAGCAAAAGAGTATTTAAAAGATTTAAAATATTATTTTTGTAAGTGCTTCCATGGTGACACATTGTAGAAAGGCTGTAGAGAAATCCCCATTTTCAGAATAAGTTTGAAAAGTATTAGGTCAGAAAGGTACACACTGAATATTGTGATAACAATTTTAAATGCATATCTAATTCAGTAAGTAATGTCTGATGGACACAAAGCCCTCTGAAAGAGGCTGAACAGCCCCAGCTCACTCAGCCTTTCCTCACAGGGGAGATGCTCCAGGCCCTTCATCACCTTTGTGGTATCCACTGGACTCTCTCCAGGAGATCCCTGTCTGGTTTGTACTGGGGAGCCCAGAACTGGACACAGGATTCCAGGTGAGGCCTGACCAGGGCAGAGTAGAGAGGAAGGATCATCTCTTTCCACCTGCTGGCCACGCTTCTCAATGCACCCCAGGATCCCCTTGGCCTTCTTGGCCACCAGGGCACACTGCTGGCTCATGGCCACCTGTCATCCACCAGGACCCCCAGGTCCTTCTCCACAGAGCTCCTCTCCAGCAGCTCATCCCCCCAGCCTGTACCAATACCCGTGGTTGCTCCTTCCCAGGTGCCAGACCCTACACTTGCTGTTATTNGCCTGTCTTTCCCAAAAAGACCACAGCCATCCATGACAGCATTCCAGTCATCCAAGCTGTCCCACCACATTTCTGTGATCACAATGAGATTGTGGCCTTGAGACCATACAAAGACCTCAAACTCCTCCTGCTTATTTCCCATGCTGCATGCATTCATATACAGGCACTTTAGGGAAGCAGCAGGTACAGGTATCCCTAAAGGGACACAAGAAGACTTCAGGTGGAGAGTAGTCAATGATACTTCCTCCAAGGAGTCCTCACAAGATCATTCAGGGCAATCCAAAGATTTTTTTCCTGAAATCTCCTAGAACAACATCATCCCCAATCCCTTCTCTGTCCCACTGACCGCTATCCTCTTCCCTCATCACCTCAAGTTCATATCTGTGAACTACTCACTCAAGCCCAGCAAGCATCATGCTCTCCCCTTCTCCCTTCACACCTAGTTTAAAGCCCTCTCAAAGAGCCCTGACAGCTCCTAAGCTAGGATCCACTTCCTTCTTGGAGACAGGTGAGACCCATCCATAGCCATCAGACATAGCACCTGGCTCATTGTACCTAACCCCAAAAGTAGCCTGTAACAACTTGCCAGCTTCCTTTACACAAAAAAAATAAATTCTAGTTTGCTGCTCTTTAAAGCAGCAATGCTAATTGAGTCAGAATATGAAATTCCACTTACACATAAACCTGTATTAAATGCCCTGCTGGTTTCTATTCCTGGATATTTATCAAAATGCAGTTCAGAGCAATGTAATTACACCCTCCAATAAAAAAAAAAAAAAAACAAACAGTGACAAGAGACATGCCCTCATTTTTTGTTACCATGTGTGCTGAGAGGTATGATGCATTCTCTCTCTAAAAGCCACTTCTGTCTCCGTGTGGCCTCTGCCCTAAGAAATAAACGGACATTGATTCTACATAATTGTTTGCACAGGTACACTACCAAATTCAAGGAAGGACATTAAATGGTTCCCTTGGCAACAACCCTTATCAGCAGTCTTTGAATATGAAGAGGGGATTTTTTTTTTCTAGACACAAGTTCCTTCTCTCTGCTTAACAACAGGAGATAGAAGACCACTTGCAGAATTCCCACTTTACAGTTTTGATTTTATTCCAGGCTACAGTGTATAATTCAAGCACTTTGAAGTTTCAAGTACTTTGAAAGCAGCAGTAGAAGCTCTCAGCTACATGTTACCACGCTCCTGCCACACCACTCTCCCCCTTTGTGGGGATGTGTTGGTACCCCACGACAGCACAGCCCTAAAACTGCTTCCTGGGACCCAACTCAGCACATCACGTGCAGAAAAGCAGAAACAGGAATGGCTGTGTGGACAGGAGGACTCTCTCACACTTGGTTGCTACTGACATGGTAGCACCAAACATCATCTTAATCAGTTCTGCCTGGTAAAGACAAGCATTACATCACACTGAAAGCCCAGAGTTCACAACAAGCAGAGACATAGATTGAAATCAAGACAGCATCACCCTTTCAGTATCAACCTATCCTGAAAAAAAAACCTAAAACTGTGGCATGGATTATTAATGAATGGCACTGCACAGGTGCAGTCCATGCAGTAGGTCCATTCCTGTCACATGCCTTCCTTGTTTAGGGGTTTGATCGAATAGCTCTCATCAGCAGGCCATTGCAGTCGCTTATGATTATACCTCTTTATTTCTTTAACTTAACTATAATTGTGGCTTTTGTTTCTAAAGCACAACAGCCAAGCATATGGACACATCCTTTAAGCAGCTGGGTTAATGTCACTTTCACCTCTGTTTCACTCTTCCAAAGCATCTCCCTTTATAAGTCATGGAAATGTACCAAGATGCTGTTCTGAGCACAAAGCCCTCTTCAAAGCTCGCTGCCTAATGTTGCATTGCTAAGTAGAAACTATTTGTAAGAAAATAAAGACAGATTTTTAACTACTTCTGAATACTAAGCCTCATGCTGGGGGGAAGCACTCAGTGCATGTCAGCATGGATGCTTTCTGCACATTTTCATTTCAGAGCACTTGAGACACAAGCCGTACCTGCGGCTTCCTCTCACAGTGTACTGACCCCTCAGTTCAGAGGGGTCACCCTGCTTCACACATGAAGCTGGGTGAATGAACTAACTCATCACACAGTATTAGTGCACCACTGCCACCTCTCCAGATGCAGGTATTTGCTCCTTCCTCCTGGCTACTGATGCAGGAAACGCCCAATGCAGAGAATGGAAACAGCATTCTTCTGGCCAGGTAGACAAGAAACCTGCTCTCTGACACTGGAAAAATACATTCTCACCTGTATTTCAGTAGGTTGGCTGCTGACAAGAACAAAACATGCTGGCAGAACAGAAAAAGAGCTGTAAGAACTCATAATGGGCCAGAAACCAAAATACAGCTGGCAGATCTAATTTTAGTCCACTAGCCCTGACAATGCCCTGTTAAACCTCCCAGCTCCCGTGTCCTGTGAGGCAACATAGAAAGAGCTTTTGCTAGAAGCTGGTACGAGTTTTGCATTAGAATGAAAAATGATGTGAAATGGTGGAAGTCTGATCAAAGAGCTGTGGATAATTTTGACTAAATTTAGTGAACCAACAAATACATAAGCAGAATTTGTTTGGTTGACTCTGAACTACCTAAGCATTGACATCCTCTGTTTCTGTCTGGGAAGTCTGATGTAAGAATTCTCTCAAATCTTATCCCTGAAGATAAAGTTACAATGCAGAACATGCTTCACCGAAGCCCTAATACAGTATAGTAGCTACAAAGAAAAACAGGATAGACAACTGAAAAAATTAAGAGCACTACCCAACTTACAGTTTGATCATTTGACATAGCATCGAACTCCTTGCTACACAAACCAGCAGGAGTTCAGTCACACCCAGTGATTTAGAGGTCTAGAGCTGAAAAGTAGTTCTGGCTTCAATCAAAAGCAAATCTTGCAGTATAGCAGCTGCTCAGAAATGGGAGCTCAAATAAATAGAAGTAACTAGAGCCACCTAACAGCTCAAGCAGAATATTTCTGTATTGTGTAAGCACTCATAAAAAAGATAAACCAACCCTTGCTTTGTTCCAACATAAAATCCTAGAACTACAACATTCCTGATGGACATCTGTCTAACATGTCCTGAGAAACACCTATGACAGATCCAACAGCTTCCTTGAATAATGTTTTCTGGTATCTTTCTCCTAGGGAACATATTCTATAGTTTAATTACCCTTTTCACAGTGTAAATGACAGACTGACTCCTTGATCCAGCTACCGTGTAACAGACTTCTTCACATGTTTTGTAGCATATAGGACAGATGATTAGCCTACTTTCCAAACCAGCCTTCTCCACATGTAAACAAAGTCTAGCATACTTGTTTTCAGAGAAGCTTAACCATCCTCACTGCAAACGCAGCAGAAATCTTATTTCCCAACCTCAGCCTCTTCTGAGACCACAAGCACACTCCAGAACTCGGTAAAGCCTCAAGGATTTCAGTGCTTTAGCCATCTACAGGGAATATCCACTGACTGGTAACAGAAAAAGTACACGGAGAGACCTGCTGAGCATTTAAGAGGTTTGGTAACTTTGTTAAGCAAAGTCTAACTATTGGTATCTTTCACTTCATGCAAGCCTTCAGAATACAGTTTGGAAGTATGTATGTATCTCTTTCAACAGTACTTGACACTGGCAGCAGCCTAAGGGCATCTGCAGCCATAGTACACGAAGTGCCACTGGTTTAAGATACTGACAAGTCACTTGGGATTTTTGTACAGATTTTGGTACAGCACATGGAGAGATAAGGACCAACAGGGTTTCAGATGATTCAAGGACTTTTCCCTTCAGAATCCTATTTCCTACTTGATTGATATGGTTGAGCCACAGAACTGTTCCAGATTAGAGGTTGCACATCAAGGGACACTGCAAACAATCACCCCAGAGTACAGGGTCCTCTGCTCACAGTCCTGCAGTCACACAGATGCACTAAGAAGCAATATAAAACATGTCAGGAAAGCATATTGCACCTGCAGGTATCACAACTGCACCAGCAGCATAAACTAATGCCAGTATGGGCTGGTTAATGCCATCAGGCAACAGCCAGCCAATTGCAAATAACCAGCCTACACACCTATATCAAAGTTTCAATCAGCTTCTGATGTTTAGCAGATAAAAGGAACCAGGAGTTTAGTTATGCAACTCTAATTAGTAATACAGTCCAAATTTAAGCAGTGAATTTTGCAGCAAGGACTCCCATCAATATCACATCTGGGGCACAGGACCCTAGCTGGTCACTTACAAAACCTGTGCTTCCAACTCCTCAGTGTTAAATTCTTGATATGAAATATCTTCCAATTTTGCTAGTCCTTAGAAGGCATTGTCTGCTGTGCTGCCTTTTTTATTTTTAAAAGCTTTCAGTGGAATACAGGGCATTGGTAAGAAAAGTGCAAGTCTTAAAGTTAGCTCAAGGTACAAACTTCAGTAGCAGGACTTGAGTAACCTGGAGTTTCTCCTAACCACACACTGCATGAGCTATATAAGCTTCACATTTATAAACAGATATTGAATTTTAACAGATGCAGAGGGGACAGAAACTGAACATTTAATTGTACAGGTATTTTGATACTTGCTTTCTCTAGCAGTGTTTCACCAAGTCCAGGCCTTGGCAAACCTACTTGGAGAAAAGGTCCCCAACTCCCTTACATATGTTACCAATTCATACACCCTTCAACTGAAGCAAAATACTCGAATCATGCTATTTGTTTGGTTATCTTATTTGCATAAATATCTAATGGGATTAAGGCTCTGTCTATATTACACTTGTTATTTTTAATCAAAAAATTCTTGGAGTACTGTTTGATTTCATACAGCACAAAGGGATTTTTTTTATATACAGATGGTTTATCATGTTTCCATTTGAGTTCAGTTAGAACAGTGTGGATACTCCCCAGCTGTTAGTACACAGGCCAAACTGATGCAATTAGAAAATATTAGATACTCTGCCTTTTACAGCAGTCTAACACAAAATACCCGATTTAGCAATTATATTTCTCTTAATAAAATATAGCACTAGAAAAGATGTTTCTGCAAGGGTATAAGCTAAACAAAATTACATATAAAACTTCTGTTTCTTTACATGCATTGATTTTATTAGATCTCCTGGCTTTAAGAAAATACATTCACTGGAATTAAATTTGCTTCACTTACAGCATAATTGATTTCAGAAAGGTATTGAGGTTGGTTTGATATGCTCTAACTTCCAGGTAAAGTTATTAATCCAAAGTTAAAACATTTGGAAATAGCCATGCAGGCAGTAGCAGAATGCATCTCCCCAGCAACGCACCATAAATAATGTGAGGTCAATACAGGACTGCACAACCTAAATGAAAATCAGAAGCCACGAAGCCCCACTTCCTTCAGATCTCAGCAATGTAGACTTTAAAAAGTTGCATATGTGACCCTCATTGAAGATTTCACAGATTCTCTCCTTGGCCAATCTGTTGGTTCCATACCAGTTAGTAAACAATTTGGACACAGAGAACCTTGTTTTCTCAGGAAAAGCATGCACTTTAGGTCATTTATTTCAATGTGAACTCTCATGTGCAGACCTCTAAAGGGAAGAGATAAGTGTAGTTTATCCTGCACATTCCCAAATCTTCTGGGTATATTTGAACTGCCCCCAATTTTCTCCATTAAGGGCTAGCAGCTTTCTATAGAAACCCCACTGTCCATACCAGTACTCAACTCAGATTTACCTGACCACAAAATTTTCACTAGTACTGGAAAAAAATTACAATTTAAAGTTTGCTTCAGCAGTTCAACTTCAGTACATAAATACGTAACACAAGCCACTCAGACCCCCCATAGCTACTATACTTGCTAGCATGGCATTCAGTAATATCATATTCCAACAATGTAAAAACTACAAAACCTCCCTAAGTGAGCTACAGATTCACACAGCATATGACATCTTACACTCTGATACTTAACTTCTTTGGTGTGAAATTTGTAACCTCCACCTAGTAGTAATGGCTGTCATTCAATTACAATCACTTGAACAAAAATGCATCCCACTTTGTCACACAAGCTTCAAACTTCTAAGTTAACTTTTAAACATAGCCCTCCTGATTTCTAAAGAGAGCCTCCCAACAGAAGCTCTGAATTTCTCAGTATGGGAAACATGCAAAAATAACCAAGGGATCCACACTGCTGCTTACCATTACCTAATTATTTTACAATTTTATTGCTTCTATGTAGCCCCCACAACCAGATAAATCTCTTAGACTTTTTACAATATGGACAAATAATTCTCACTCTTGATAGATATCTTTAACAACCAAGTTGACCTGACAAACTCCTTCAGATGATCAGTTTCTAATATGGAGCAAGGCTGAAACTTATCTTAGCCTAAGGGAAACACTTTTCCATGTTTTTTTTTTTCTGAAAATCTTCAGATACATACACATCTTGCTTACAAGCTCAACACATAGTCTTACATTAGTGCTTACTGTAAGGAATTGCTAAAAGTTACTTTTATCCCATAAGAAGTCTTAAATATAAGTTCTTCAGTGACTCTTGAGGGGCAGCAGACCTTAAGCTACAGAAGCAATGAGTTTCTTGACAAGTATTGTATACTAACACTACACTATAATTTTATTCTTTTATTTGCAGCTACTGCAGGTCATTTCAGCCAAAAAACCCCACTAGATTTGTAAAGAGACAGAATATCTGTTTTGCTTACTTTCACATAATCTTGAAGACGGTGTTATTAGCTGTTTCCCTGGGGAGGGACTCCAGTGCACTCATGGGTTGGCAGTCTGTGCCCCAGAGAGGTCAAAAGCACAAAGGAGCCATTTTAGCAACTACTTCTTAACACTGCTTTTATAGAACAGTGATCACTATTAAAGCACCTTTGAGTTTACAGCATTAATTCTCCTGTCCTCTAGTTCCAGAGCAAGGACATCTCTGGTATCATTTCTATTCCTTTCTGAAAAGATTTTGCTTTCACCAAGATACACATGTATTGAAAAACAATAGCTTCATTGAGTAAACTACATTACTATTGCAAGCAATATGCAGTATGTTCCAACCATCATATTTATATGGAAATTGGACTTCCTTTCAAAGAGGCATGTTTCCATAAACTCCAGTCGCTGTCCACTGAACCTAGGCATTTCCCTTAAAATCAATGCATTCAAAATTGAGATAATATTTGTGTCTTGTGCCTTTCTTCACAAGATATTTTACCAAAGCAGGGGCTGGCTGCTGTTTACAGACTGAACTTTTTTTCTGAAAACTAACTGCAGCAAATGGAGTATTCTTTGATTTTTACATTGGGCAATGTTCTACAATAAAAGGAGCTGATCAGAGTACAAGTGAACCTTCGCACAATCAATTCAATTTAATGCCTCAAACCTCAGCATAGGAATAACACTGATGAGGCAGTCATGCAAGGCAACTACAAGTTCCAATGGCCTCTCAAGCTTTTGAGATTACTAGAAATTAAGCTTTTAATTCTGATTAAGGAGAAAACGCCTTGCTGTTAAATTAATTCTAAACTCAGTCCCTTGCACTAGTCAGAAGGATAGAGCAACTCTTCAGAACAGGAGATTGATACAAGACCAGTGGTAGCTTTAACAGTTTCATTCTAAATTTTCAAGGCCTGAACCAGAAGAGCACTATGCTGCTTCACCCAGAGACATTTTGTCAGCACAGATTATCCACATTCAGAAATATCCAAGCAATATATCTTGACTTACAGCAAGAAGGCAAAACAAGGATAGTGAGTAGCTTGTAAGCAGAAGCATAACACTACCTGAGTTGTTATAAATGGGGAAGTGGTAGAGCAATCAGTTGCACCCAAACATTTGAGCAGTTTTGCATCTTCCTAAGAACTGCACCAAACAGTTAAAACATTTTTCAGATCACAATATACCAGAGAAACTTCATTCCACTTCTTTAAGAAGAAAGATTTTAAGAGATGTAACATCCAGTTGGCTTACATTGCATCTCCAGAAGTCTCTTCCAGGCCCTACCATTCTGTGATACTGGAGTTCAGTCAGCAGTGACCACTACTGCAAACAAAGATTTGACCTCACAATAAGCTAGAAGCAATGTTAAACAATATATTATTTTGCTCTTCTTACTCTATGTGCCCGTAAAAATTAAAGAATATAGATTTTCCTTCAAGTCCCTTGCTGTCCCTTACCTTCCTTCACGTTGTAGTTGCACAGGCAGATTTACCCAAGAGCCACAAATCCCACTTCCTGCTGTTTGGTTTATCTTTTCTCTGAGATCAAAGCACAACAATACTGCATGAATTCGGAGCTATTTTGCCATTTTAACAATCTTGTTTATGTATTCCTAAAGCAAAGGTTTAAATGAGTGGAGCCTTTTACAGAAATAATGCCTAAATGGGATTATGATTTGTCCAGTAACATCTCATCTTCTCAAGACCAAGGTGACCAGCCAAGTTGAACAGAAACACAGCTTGACATCTACCCAAACAATTCTTCCTCACAGGTGGGAAACAGATGGCAATGTTTTCCTATCAGCCAGGTGCTAACTGCACAAGCAGGGGGCTTATTAGCAACTGATGTACTTAGAAATAATTTATTTATGTTTGGAAATTTAGGACAGTACCAGGAAATTTGTACAGTCAGTTGCTTGGCACAGACACTTGGCCAGTAGGATGAATATAAACTGTTTTTGTTCTCGTCAGCAGCTTCCCACTTTCGTGACCTATTTGAGGTCACAGGAAGTACTTTGACATTCACCTCCAACAAAAATTCCAAAGACCACTTTTATTAACAGCACTTACCTGTAACAAAACACTTCCCATAATCCACTTGGCATCTTTCAGTATTCCAGTAGAAATGACACTGCTGTGAGCCCAACGGAAATTGCTCCAGGATTCTTGCCATCCTTGTCATCTCTTTCACAATATCCCCATTTGTCAGCATTCTCTATATATCTGGGGCCACTGCCCACAAATGACAAGTTTAAAAACTCATTTAAGTTTTCCAAAACACTAAGCTTCCCATCAGATAACTTACAGAACACAGCACTTCCACACAACACGCTGATACAGAACACATACTTACTACTATGCATATAAAAATATCATTTTTATAATTAGTCTGGAAAAAATGCAAGGACCATATAACAGATACCAGCAATCAGTAAATTACAACACCTACACACAAGCTATGAAAACACAAAGAGGAGTGATAAAGGAAACCCATGGACCAGGTTACATTCCAGGAGTGTGTCCGGCAAGAGAACGTAACAAGACAGACAGTGCCGATAGAAAGCAGACTGAAATGGCTGAAAGAACAGCTGAAAAGGTGGGGGAAAAAAAAGCCTAGCACCAAGGCAAACAGCTGAATGGGACTGAGAGCAGGTATCTAGGATTGGGATGGAGTTTAAAGTGGGTGGTTAGGTTAACAACAAGAAACCGTGTGAGGGAAGAGAGCACTCAATGTAAAAATAAGGGTTTAGGTTTTGACCTGCTTGAAATGGGAATTGAACATGAGAGATCAGTGGTAACTGCTCCAAAGTTCACCTTATCCACTATGCAAACTTTTAGTCAACAAACTAGTCCCCAGGCCTGGACATTAGCCAGCCAGCCTGAATGCAAGAGACCTATCTAATGTTTTTTAACCATTAACTTCTTGTAGCAATGGGGAGGGGGGACAGGGGGCCGGTGGTGGTGGAGGGTGGGAAGGGGTAGTAGGGGAGAAGTCACTGAACCGTTTTTCTTGTGGTAACAAGCAAACCTTTTGTGTTTTTGTACAGTTCAGCTGCTGGCGGGAACATATACTGCAGCTACTACTTTAGTTTCCAGCCTAGTTAAACTACACAGAGCTTTCATACAATTAGTTTGTACCAAAATAGTCCAAAATCTGTTTTTAAAGAAAAGGAATATAATTTTTACTCCTGCCATTTTCATGTGTGTTATATTATGGTTAAGTATTTGTGACTTTCACCTTTCCAGAAGGCAGCAGCCACTGACTGGTTAGCGACCCACCCATATGAAGCACAATCCCATTAAGATTCAGCTAATTCTACTCAGCAAGAAAGCACCTTATCTTTTCAGCAGCAGAAAGCTCATAACAGCCAGAATACAAACCCTTCAGGCTTCATTATTCCAGAAATTGATGCTTCATTATGGTAAACATGTTTAATGCTTTAATCCTTTAAAGAAACATTTTATTGAAAGGTGAGAGAGAAAACATATGATGGTTTAAAACACTTCACGAGTCCTAATCCATAGGCTAGAAGCAATAAATTTGTCTTCAAAGCGACTCAGGCATTTAAGAGAAACACATGAATCTTACTGAAGCCCTTATCAGAGCAGGGCCAGACAATCAGCTGCAGCTCTGCAGGTGTACTGCGTTTAGCACATCCAGGGCTCTGTTCAGCCACACAGTCAGTCCATCCTTACAGCCCAGTCTGCTTCCTGTGCTCCAAGAGGAGTCTCTACAACCAGCAACTCATGGAAATGCCTTCCTCCCAGCAAGGCCTCATGACACCTCTCCCTATATGCAGCTTCTTTCATCACTTCTTTGATATTTAGGGCTAAAGTTGCAGGTTTGTTCTGCTATTGCCAAGCACAGTATTTTTATACCATATCCAAGTCCTCAGGCTAGCTTGCCAGCCTGTTTTGCTGAAATCTGTGCTCTCTTCCCTCAAAGAAAACGTCTTTAAGCTAAGAGGAAATGCACGCTCCTTCTGTACTTGTCTGCTCTCTGGCAGTAGCATCACTAAATGGTAGAGTCTCTTTGAAGAAGTTAACTGAATTAGGAGGAAAAAAGTTTAGAAGACCTGACCCTTACATAAATACATAAGAATTCACCCTTTTACTTCAGTGTGAAAATGGGGACCTGAATAACACATACTGTTTCCTTCCCTAATTGGAAGAGGTTATATAGAACAGCAAAACAGAGGGAATAAGACAGCTTTCCAATGTGAAGGCTACTCCAATGTACACCCAGCAAAATGGGTCCAAAATTCCTCCAAAGACACAGTTATGGTTTAATATTTAAGAAGTCAAAGTAAGAATTCATGAGCTTCATAAACATCCCTTGCTAAACAGACAGGTAGTAAATGAGGTAGCTTTAACTCTAGACATAAATAATTTGTTTTCATATTACTCTGGCCAACGTTAATGAAGCACATCACTGAGACTGTCAGGCAGCAGCAACTGTGACCTGTCCCAGTACTGATTATCAAAGGTTAAATAACCCACATAGGCTAATGCTCACAAAGAAAAAGACAGATCCACGCCACAAAAAAATTTATTTCCATGTATAAAACCTTTATCAACTATTCATATACTCTGAAAGGTATTACATACTCTGCTTTTGGCTGAGTTGTGGACAAAATACAAGGTTCTGCAGAAATACTTGCATTCAAACAAGCAATGCACAATATCTGTATCTAAAGAAAAAGGTATTAACTCATAGCTCTAACATCATTTTGCCTATAAATTATTTCTGTTCCTAGCAAGTAAGTCACCACAAAGGAGGAGGTATACTGGACCAAGGGCCCAGAGAGGCTGTATGATCTCCATCCTTGGCAATACCCAAAGCTTGACAAGTCGCTGAGCATCCTGATTTTACTGTATCTGCTTTGAGCAGAGGACCAGAGAGAATGACATGCAGACATCCTTAACCAAATCAAACTACAATTTCAGAACAGAAAGTTACTGCAGCTCTAGATCTCTAAAGATATTTATGTTTAGACACAAAACCGTATTCTGTATATTCTAGGTCCCAAACACCAGAAAATATTCTTGAACACTTAAGGAAGTAGGAGTTTAAAATACCAAGGTAAGCCAAGGGCTCTGAATAACAACTACAGCAGTGTACACTACAGAAATGAGATAGTGGAAATGCAGTGTCAGAATGCCAGTAACTTCTCTCCAAGGCAAGGAAATCTGCATACACGGGTACAATGAAAAAAAGTCACAGGTATCTTAAGTTCAACTGAAGTCTCACTTCCTAATTAAAATTCAGAGCCTAATCAATAACCAATTACAATTATTACCACTTGTTAAATTTTGTACTGGATATCATTACACACATTTTCTGTAGTTGAAAACCTACATAATTATAGAAAAAATTTGCCTTGGTCCTATTACTTTCTCCTTCCGCAATCAGCCTGCACAACAGACATCACCTAACTCATCATCTTAATATCACCTGTTTAGTACTAACATTGGACACCTGAAAGTTCTGCAGTACCCAAATTCACATCATGATTCCTTATCCTTTTTCTCATTAGCATTTCAGAGTTCCTAAAATATGGAAGGACAAAACAAGAGTTAGTGTAGTAGGGAAGACTTGACACTGTCCCTTGCAACCTCAGGAACCTCACTGCCCTTGTTCTCTCCCCTGCTCTGCAGCTTTGCCTGCAAGCCTTTTCAACCAGCCACAGCTTCACAGAATGACTAAATTCAGTGCTAGCTGAGACCTCCAGAACAGCAAGAAGCATCACTTGCCTGAAACCTCTGTGTGCTGCACCTTACAGTGCTGGACCTTAAAGCCGTGAACTTAGATGCTTTTCCTGAGGAGGTTATCTAGATCAAGATGTCTCTTGCCTAGGGATAATTAAGACACCCTGCTAATGGCCTACAGGCCTGTGGCCAGCTGCTAAGTTTCCAGTGGCAGTAATAGCTATGTTACAGAATACTTGAGGGGTGAGACAACTGAGTAAACAGCTTGCAACGTTCACAGCAGAGCAGCAATACATCAATACATCATAGTTTAGTACAAAATGCGCTACACCAAGTTTGATCAGGTAGAGAAAGATCATCACATCTCAGTGTATCTTCAGGAAGCCCTTACATCTCTGCTCCAAGTTTAACAGAAGTGTTAGTTTTCAGAACTCTCAGTAACAAGCTTACCATTTTCTCTTTGTCACGCAGTAACTCAAATGCTCCAGTGATTAGTAAATGGAGTAGTAGGGATTGGAATTTGTTTGAAACATCTTTATAAAACTAACTACCCTCAAAGAACATTAGAAGAGAAACAATAGTGGCTATTCTATTATCAGAGGAATAATTAAATGCAAGCTGGATTTAGCACATCTGAGAAATCAATTGCATCTTCTCATTTTCTCTCAATTTACTTTATTACATGAATGCTGCTGACTACAAGATATCAAAGTGGATAATTAAAGGGCAAAAAGCTGTCATTAAAGTGGTTTAAGTTAAATCCTTACTTCTATCAAATAATAAGACAAATCACACATGAAGCTGCTATTTGTTTTTGTTTTGGGTTGTTGTTCTGTGGGTTTTTTTTCCCTTACCTTGCAATGATGCAGTATAACAGCCAGAAAAACAAGGCATATATGGGTCTGCCTGGTTTTGTATCACCCCACAAATATTTAGGCATGTTGTGGTTTTGTGTTGCAAGGTTCTGGTGGTGAAGGGGGGACTGAGACAAGTGCTCACAACTACTCTGAGATCGGAAAGATTCTTCGAGACATATCCCCATCTACTTCCATATAGCACTTACATCTCTTCCCCTTTCAGGACAAACTGGCAATATTCAAGGTTTTGGAGCATCAGTTTCACAACACAAAGTATCACGAGATGTAAACAGAAAGCTCTAAGAGAAAGATGGCAGTAGGAAAGGGAGTAACAGCAGCCCCACTGCTTGGGTAAGTACTTAAGGCAGGCCTGCACGTCTGTCCTTGAGGGGGAGGGAGGAATGGGATTCCCCCACTCTGTCTTCAAACCCATTAATGCCTCCTGAGCCCGGACACTACGTCATTCAATAACTAGTTTCCCTGCACTCTCCTGATTTCATCCTGTAGGCCTTTCAGCTCACACCCCAGGCTTACTTCTTTTTCTCCCCTTGCCATCATGAAAATATCGCCCTGCCTATCCTGTGTTCTGATGACCTCCAAATATGTGCAATCTAGCAGAGACAGCTGAGCTTACCCTGTGCCTACCTGCCTCTGCAGAAAGACCTGACATAAATAATGTTAGGGGAAGAACTGTAGAATCTGGACACTAGCAATCGCTGCCAGAAAGTCTGCCCAGAGCAGGATCTGACGGCAAAACCAAACACTTTCTGAAGAAATCAGATGTCTCTGGTTTCAGCACTTCTGAGATCTTTTCCCCCCTCTGAGTCAGAAAAAGAGTTCTTATGCATAAGCAAGAGTAATTTTTAATGGGAGAAAAAAATTCTACATAGATACAAACTGTATTCCACAGAATTTTGACCAAAGCTATTTATACTGAATTCGTACAACTTTATTTCTCCGCCTTGCAGGTCAGGCTGTGCTAGCAGAAGCATCAAAGTGTTCATCTCAAATGGCTGGTTACTATTTGCCTCAGCACTCTCAAGAGGCAATAACTCCTTGTTAGTTGAATTTATATGCCATTTGCATTTTGTTATTCAAAATTGGATTTATTTGACCCTCTAACCTTGGGCTTTGCTGTTTGTCATCTTCCAGGACCGGAAAAGAAACTTCCATGGGAACAGAAGTCTCCCACAGCTTTCTGCCACTTAGAAAAAGGTTGATAGACTATAAAGGACAGGTCCCCTGAGAAAATTTTGCCTTCAGAGGCATTCATAAAGCTCTGTCTTTACTTGAAGACACAGGAATACATTCACAGGCAAAACTTGTCATGAACTACGTGGGAAATTTGTTTACCAAATCTGGACAGTCAGTCCACCTCCAGCTGATGAAAAGCAAAGGCAGAAAAAAAGTTGTCACTTGAACACAGTGTGCACTTTAAGCAGAGTTAACAGGCCAAACAAAACCAGAACATTCAACTCCTGCCTTTCAAGATGAAAGAGACACTCAAATCCAAAGGGCATCTTATCCAGGTGATCCTATCCCTGTAGGGAGTAGTTATTTAAGCTTTTTCCAGATTAGAGCTCATATTTACACTATAAAAGCTCTATGAGTCTTCCCAAAAAAACAAGCTACTCTACTAAAAAGCAAAAAAGCAGCTGCACTGTGTAACAGAGGTATGAGATTTCCTCTCTGATGTCAGGACCAGGGCTCCAATGTTCCTGAGGTGCCCTGCTGCAGCACAAAGCTCAAGAGAGTAACTCCTTAATAGCTTCAGGACTAGAAGAAAGGACTCAAAGGTACACTGCTTCACATTATGCTCTGCCTGTGGGGCTCTCACAAGAACGATGCCATGAACTTCAGATGTTGCCCCTCATCGTGTGTTCGCATTTCCTTACAAGGCATCTCTCAGTAGCACTGCAAAATGACAGCAACTTCATTTTACAGAAGGTGCAGCAGTAATTCAGTTGCAGAGTAGAAATGCTGTAGCAACGCAGCTTCCAGGAAGACGACACCTTTGCAGTGTTGTACCACATAAAATAGATCTGGAGCACCATGACACTATAACTAGCTGAAGCAATAGAAGTTACTAGTATAATCTCCCCATGAATACATCAGATTTCCACACAATAACAGAGGATTCAGATCACTCATTTTCTGATCACAAATAATAATGATCAGTGTGTTAGAAGAGTCAGTTAAAAATCCTGAAACTTGATTGCAGACACTTACAGTGCATCTGAACTGTGCACTGGTATTTGGACAATGGACACTTAAGGACTCCAAATAAATGTGCTTCAGATTTAGGAACTAGATTCTCCATAAGATGTATTATTCTGCAACTGTTTGGACGATATACAAGTAAAATGCAGTTATCCTACCTTAATTGCATAAATTAAGACCACTTTACCTGGGGATATATAAAATAGTTCGGTAACTCACAGTAACAGGCACACACAAGGTTGGTAAAGCCAGTGGTGCCTTCACACATTTGGTAAAACTGCACAGAAAACAAAAACCTCTGATTTTGAGGTCCATCTTCAT